>JAOSYY010000010.1:8004676-8023344 GCA_025727935.1 Hebomoia glaucippe
TCATAAGGTTCGGTCGAGCCGTTTCGGAGGAGTTCAAGTTCGAACACCGTGACACGAGAATTTTATATATTAGATGAACGGTGGTTCTAATGTGTTAGAAGTTCCTCTCCCTCCTTTAAAATTCCAGAATCGTAAACTAAGCGACAAACATATATTAACTAATAAAGTATCGTGCATCGAGGAGAGAAGAGTAAAATCGAAATTAAAATGCTTGAAACGCAATTCAAGCCATTTTGGGACTGATGTAAACAATTTGAAGAATAGCGCCATCTGTGGCCAGTGGGGAGCACCTCGGCCTGGCGCGCGAGTCCCGTGGAGGGCGCGCCTGCGGCGGAGGCCGGCAGGTGGCGCCGCCTCGTGCGCGCTCGTTTGCCTCGACAGCGTTGTCGCAGAGGAACGCGCTTCGTCATCGCACGAACAAAGTTCGAATTGTTGTTCTCCTCTTTGGCTAACCGCACACCCATTAGTATACATAAAATTTAAATGCCTACAAAAGTATATATATTTGTGTCTTTGTGTCTATCTCCGAAACGACTAGACCAATTTACACAGGACTCTCACAAACGCTGTGATCCTAAAATAATATCCAGAGCAATTAATTAATTTATTTATTTATTTATCTATTCGGTGCATCAGCAACTATCGTAAATATTTTTTCGTGTTTCGCTTATCCCTTCGTTACCGGGGCAGCTCCAGGGCACCAGGACAGCCCCGTTGTTTCGGCCGCTCCGGTACTCTGAGCTGCGTCCACCGGCCCCATGGCCAGACTCCGCATTCGGAATCACTCCAGACACGAGACAAGGCCAAGGGTGATCGCTTATTATATTTGCGAATTCCATTCCGGGGACACGTAAATAAGTACGTTGCTGCAGATAAAACACGACGCGATAGACACAGCCCGCGGGCCCAGCGGCGCGTGTTACGCTGCGCGTGGGCCCGAGCTGCGCCGAGCTTTTCCAGAGAAATAACCGACTTTTTGTACAGTCTCTCGTCGGCCGCTGCGAGGTGTTCGAGCAGCGTTCGGGCGGGCGGGCGGCGGGCGGGCGAGGAGGGAGCGCGAGGCGGCGGAGCGCGGACTCTCGCGCCGACCTCCGGCGAGCGCGCGCGCAGATCTCGCGATGCGCCGCACCGCCACGCCGCACGCCCCCACATCCGCTGCGCTCCACCCGCCGCCTTCGCACGCATGGCAGCCATCAAAGACGACTACTTCGGTGAGTACAGGCCTCCGCCTCTTCGAACGGCAATGTTTCCTATCGACCCCCGCTTATCGGTCGCTGCGGCGGCTGCGCGCTGCCCGTCCTGCCCGACATGCCCGCGCTGCTGGCGAGCGCGCCCGTATCGGTTCGTTTACTGGAAAAGGCATAGTTTCATTAAATTATTCGATTCGTTGAATGCGCGTAGGTACTTGAGCGAGTGCCGTGTGTGGCTCGAACGACCTCGCGCGCGGCACGTTCGCGTCGCGCAGCACGTCCGCTGTGATGCGCACGACGGACACTCCGACGGGCGCGGGGCCGACCGAGAAACGGCCACAAAAGCGTGTCCGCCTCGCCGGTGGCTCGTCGCGGAAGGCGCGGGGGGCGCGGGCGGCGAACGCGAGGCGCGCGGAGTGGCTGCGCCATATCATCCCGCGATTAGATAAGGCGAACCCGCTTCGGCCGAGGCGGAGCCGGCGCCCGCCGCCAGTACCGGTCCACCGCTGCGGCGGGCGGCAGGCGAGCGTCTTCGCGCCCGAGGAGATGGCGCGCGCGGCACCCGCGCCCGACCAAGTTTTCGTTATTCGGCGCGAGTTCTGCTTGTTTCGGTGCCGAGCGAAACATTGTTTAGAAAATAGTGTACGGTTACGTGTGCGACTCGCGGCGTGCAGGCGATAAGGAGCCGCCCCCGCGCGCCCCGCGCCCCGCGCCCCGGCCCGCTTCCGCCCGTCGCCGATAAGGCGCCACATGGCACTCGCTTATGCGCGCACTAACCGTTACGAAGGTACATCGAGCACTGCGGGCCACGTCCCCCCCGGAGCCCTACGGGTGCCTCGCCGGAGGACGCGCAGGCGGCAGCCACTCTGGGGAATGGTGCCCATGTGCGTATAAAGACTCGTTAGTAAGCGATTAATTTACATCCATAGCCACGTCTTTACGCATTTGGCCAATGTCCACCCCGTAGCAGTCGGTATAATTTAGCCCCGTCAAGCGACGGCCCGCCTGCACCGGTCAGGAGCAGTTGAAATGCTCGCCGAGGGCGCCCCGGGAAGCCCTACGAGCCCGACCTGAGCGGAGCGCGCCGTTCGTGCGCGTGAGGCAAAACGGTGATGCGGGCAGACGACGGGCACGCAGACAAGTCGCAAGACGCCCAAATGCGCACGACGGGTTACGCATGACGAGAGCGTCAAGCCGTCTTCTACGATTGCAATTTGAACCCGGGAGCTAATATCAAATAGTCAATGTCGAATCGCCGCCTATGGCGGCCGAGGGGGCCGACGGGGCTCATTGCTATTATTGTTTACATACAATTAACTTAGACTAGCTCCTGCCGGCGGCTTCGCTCGCGTTCATTTCGATGTTTACACCTTGCGTTACATTATTGAGCTTTTAGTAAGGATCCCTAATTGTTGTGCCTATAGCCTTCCACGATAAATATACTATCCAACAATGAAAAATTTTTCAAATCGGACCAGCGGTTCCTGAGATTGGCGCGTTCAAACACACAAACAAATACTCTTCAGCGTTATAATGTCAGTATAGATATTGAAAACCTAATAATTATCAAAATAAGTTATAACTTACGAGGCCACAAAAATGCAAAAGTTGGACCAGTTTGTATGTCTGTCCGTTTGTGCCGGGTAATTTCCAAAAATAAGGGTCGCCTATCTACTCGTGTTTACCAGCGAAAGTCCCGTGTTAGCATTAGGAGGGAGGGCGACCGGTCGGCTCGTTGCGGGCCTCGAGAGTGACGGAGGGAGATATATTTTGCCCTTTGCGAAGTTGCGTCCGTTGGCCCATAGCTGCTGTTCCAATGCACTGCTTCTATGTTATTCTAAGAAAATGTGTAATTTCTCTGAGCAAGGTGGACCTGTGCCTCGGCACGGGCTCCTGCAGGCGCTCAATCCTCTCTAACATTCTTAAAAACGAAACCAACTCTGCCCGTTGCGCTTTCAAGTCAAAATTATTAAAAAATTTCAATGAATTTTTACACGTCCAATGCGAAAAAGGGTTGAAGGGGGTGGGGGGGAGTGAAAAGTTGTATAGCAGTAGATGTCGTCGTTGTAATAGATTACTGTTTATACAGGGTGTTCGGGGACCGCTCCCGAAAACGAAGACGGGTGATCCTGACTAAGAAAAATGATGTTTTTAAAACACTTTATTAGCGTTATTTCGCTCCATTATTTTAGTCTAGGTGTTTTTGTTATCAAGCTTCATTGCTGGTTCTTCTTTTAGTAAAGTGATATATTGTTTGTGAAACTATTGTTTCATTTGGCTGTACGTATAAGGACAAGCTGGAGCGTAGACAATGCTAGTGAATAGTGTTACAAATATGGCTTTTTTTAGTCATCAAAAGTGTCATTAGTACTATCACCGGTCTTCGTTATCGGGAGCAGACCCCAAACACCTGTATGTACATAAATAAATTAGTTTTTGAGCATCCAGAGTGGCAGCGAGGCTTTCGTGGCAGAGAGGTGTATCCGAGTGGGCGACATTCAATAATCGCGTAGGCAATTAGCCGCCGAATTCAATTCGATAGCGGTTCACCTTGGAAAGACTGCGTTTTCACAAACCACTCAGCTGGAACGACGTCCCCTCGCGCGTTACGGACAGGTTCGTTTGCGCGCCCTCGGCGGGACCTAGGATGCCTAGATAGCTCGCTCGCAGCTGTTCTTTAACGCACTTTGTGTTTTCCGAGTTTTCCCAACGAGCACCGCGACTAGTGCAGGCGAGCGCGGCGGGCGGCGGGCGGCGCGCGGGGCTCGGAGCGGCGCGGCGGGGCAGCGGGCGGCGGGGCGGGGGAGAGGTAGCGATAAGAGAGCGCCCTCAGCGCCCGCGCTGACCCGGCCCCGATCCGAGCCCCGCGGCCCCGCGCGCCGCGCCGCCGCCGCGCGCGCCCGCACTCGCGGCTAGAGCGCCGTGCTTCAGCTAATTGAGAATTGAGAGAGAAGCCCTTTCGGCGTATCCCCCTCAACACGAGGACGTACAGGGAAGAAAGCCCGCAGCGGCGTTTTTGGTGAACGATTCGCAGATCACACAGTTATCTCAACTGAACATAATGTCACATATTATTATTAGGAGTGCGGCGAGCGCGGGGCGCGGCGGCGCGGCGCGAGGGGCGCGGGTCGCCGCACTGATAACGGCCGACCTCCGGCCCGGCCGCTTCTAAATGTTAATAATGCTATTATTTTTTACATATTATCTCGCCGTACACTCCCGGGGCCCCCGCGCGCCTCGCCCCCCGCTCCAACGCACTTCTGTAACAGAGTAATTGCCTTCCGTTGAACTGGAGTTGAGACAGTCAATATTTAAAAATCGATTAACCCGTAATCGATGCGCGTTATTTACAGTTAGACGGTTTGCGGAGACCGCAGGTATTTGTTCACTAATTAGTTTGCGGACGGCTGGCCCCGCCGCCCCGCTCTGCGCTGGCTGCGCCTTCGGCTCGGCCGGGCGAGCAGCGGAGCCGGCGGGCTCATTGCTAGCGTGAATCACTCGGAACGAAAACGAATGCGGCCGTGCTGTAATGTCGCCGTGAGCGAGGCGCGGCGGGCGGAGGGCGGAGGGCGGAGGGCACGCGGAAGTGCAGGGCTTCCGCGAACGGCTCGCCAGGCGCGGGAGCACAATGGGCCGCCGCGCCGAGTTCACTCTCGCCGCGCACACGCGCGCACTCTTGTTTACGTGTCATTAGCTAATCGCTTCGTCTAAAAGAGTGTTTACTCGGCGATTCCGGAAAGGCCGAGCCGATAAGCGACCGGGTTGAGCGATTCCTGCGAATTTTTGCGGGCCACGTGCGCCGCGTTCCCACGGGGCCTCGCCGCCACGTGCTGGGCGCGGGCCGCTCGCTGCGGGACGCCGCGGCCGCCGCGCTCGGGCCTCGCAGCAGCAAAAAACGGTTTACGGCCCGTTAGCTTCAAGGCGACGTAACTTATAGGCCCCGGTTCCCGGAGCGCGCGTGTTTCACCGAAATACGTGTTTATGTGTCTTTACGTGTTTGGCGAAATAATTAACGGCCGTTATTCATCGGCGTTTTTCTGCTCGCGATCCCTCGGCCCTTGTCCGACCCATCCGCGCGAGTCTGCTTACGTCGAGCCGTCGTCGTTGACAGATTTATTTGCGCGGGCGCACTTCTGTCGCCGGTTCCAGAGCTGCTGCTCTCGTTTCGCAAGGCATTTGACGCGAGCGCTCACCGACGCTAGGTACTACGATTACTTTGAGCGAACTCCGACGCCGTCATAACACAACGGAGACTCGTGGAGGGCGGGCGTAGTGAACTTTGACATGTCCATATCCCACCGAAAGGCCGGGAGCCGGGGGAGTCTCCCGGGGGACGCGCGGCTAGTGGGCGGGGCCGTCGGGGCCGCGGCGGGGTGGGGCCGGCGCGCGCGCACCTCGCTCGTCAGTCGTCCGCGCGACACCGAGTGTTGTGCACGTGTCGATTCGTTAATCGCACAGCTGTGATGTTGCACGAAGCGTGGCCCGCCGCGGCCGCCTGCCCCTACCGCACCGTCGCGAGCGAGTGCGGCGCCTGGGAGGAGTTCATCGCCGAAGTGAACAACAACTACGTCAAAGGTCAGTCCCGAGGCGCGGACTCGGGCGCCGCTCGGGGCCCGCCTCCGGCTGACCGCGTTCGTGTATCTGTCGCAGAGGGAGAGGAGCGCGGCGCGTGCGCGGAGAGCCCGCCCCCCGCGCCGCAGTACGGCTACGCCCCCGCCGCCGCCCCCGGGTCGCCGGCGCAGGCGCGCAGCTACGAGGAGCTGCGGCCGCCAGTCGCGCGCGACATGCAGACCTACGCGCACCTGGAGGACGCGCTGTTCAAGCCGGCCGCGGGCGAGTTCCTGCCGCGGCGCAGCCCCGAGTTGAGCCCGTCGCCGGAGCGCCGCGACGAGTACCGCGGGCTGCACTACGAGCCCTACTCGCCGGCGCCGCCGCCCTACCACCATGACCACCACCACCTGGACGCCGCGTGAGTACCCCGACACCACGTTACACACGCAGCGAGAGCGGACAGGCCGCGCGGCGAAGGTTAATGAATTAAGAGCACTATTGATAGGGTGAGGGATTCCTTGCGCGATAAAGCGATATCGCGCACGCCGCCGCAGACGGCCGGGCGGCTGCGGCGGCGGCGGGCGCGGGGGGCATCTCTGGCCAGCCATCCTGCCGTCCAACAGCACGCACAAAGCTGCGGCGGTGGTCCTCTTTGAGGCCCGTCGCCGTAGAACTAAACTCTAAAGAACGTTTGCACTGAGCCGCACGCAGAGCACGGTCCGGGTACTTCAGCACAATTGCTTAAAGGCCGTCTTTCGAAATAGCTTTTCGCTGGTGCAAGTGTCGAAATGTTGAAGAGGCTGTCTCTGCCTGCGTTCACAATTTTAGAAACTTGGTAGGTAGTTAGCGAAACAGGTACCTTGTTTTTTTAATACACTTTCTCATAAGCGTATAATTAATTACGAATTTCAGTCTGATTTCGACACCGCATAAGTTGTCGGCGAAGAAAATGAGACAGGAGTAGACGGGCATTCGCTTTGACATTAGAAGCGGATCCTTCCTAGGTCCAGTTCCGTTGCGTAGGACCCTTTTCCGAGTAAAGCCTCCTCGTCTCTGTTGCGCCGTCGCCCCGGGTCCAGCGGCGGCCTGCCTCTTCGGCGGTCAATCGCTGCCCGGCCAGAAGATGACGTTTCGTTGTTCGCGGGGGCTCCGCAATTGTCACAAGTCGATAAATGGCAATGTTGCAATCGACGCTGGAACGCGAGCGGCCCGTACGTGCGCCCGCCGCCTCGCTCGGCGCACGCACCGCACGTCCGCGCCCCGCCGGTACTTTTCCACGTCGCGGCGGTATCGCCGAATTTCACAACTCTTGAACGACTTCGCGCACTTGGACCGACCCGTCGAGTAGCTTCGGTGTCTGCTCGTCGCGAGGCGAGGGCGGAGAGGTGCGCGCCGAGGTTGTACCTGCAAGGCGACACTAGCAATTCTTCGAACTACGAAAACTGTCGCATGACACACCGGCCGCTCTTCGGCGACGCACCACAATGTTATCGAGGCCGTCGGGCGCGAGCCCGGGCGGCGGGGCACCTCGCATCCGGTCGCCTTTGTGCTGTTATCGCTTAGAGAGCTTTCGAATTACTCATCGCCCGGAGGGCTCGGGCGGGCGAGCGAGGCGGCTCTTCCGCGGCGAGGCTCTGGCAGGTACCGCGACGCCGCTAATCGGCAAATAAGCCGGCAGATGCGGTCGTTAATTTATGGCGTCGTAAGCGCTTGAGCAAACGACCCTCGAGATCGCAGCGCAAACACGCGGCGCTCGGAAACGGAACAGAAAAAGCGGAGTTGTTTGCGGAGCGAAACAACGTCTGCCTGTTCGCCGCCGCGAGGCTATATTCGTCGCGGCTCTAGTGGATATTTGGAATTTTCCTCAACGCCTCGCGGCCGCAAATAGAGCATTATAATTAGAGGAAAATATCGGGTAAACAGTCCTTAACGATGTGCAAACAAATAAATTAACTTACAAAGTTCGTCGCGAGGCCCTTTCCAAATTTGTCCCCGTTTTTTGCCGGCTCGAGTGGCTCGAGGCTCGAACGAGCTGTTTGCTTAGGCCGGGCCGGGATCGCAGGCGCAGCGCAAATACGCGCCCGCGACGGCGAACAATGGGAGTGAACGCTCTCGTCTCTAGGGCACCGGGCGGCGGCCGATTCGCGAACTCGGACGCTTCCGGGTTCTCGCGTTACGTTACGCTAACGGGCCTTTGGCGTGACACGGGTCTGGGCGCGTGTGGGTTGGATCGGGTTATCTGGTCGCTGGCATTTCCCTCATAGGTGCACGAGTGCTCAATTGAAGTATTTGAAATAAGTTATTTTGATATTGGAAACGACACTACAATCTAATTCATGTTTGCCGTTCAAGGATGTCTTTAAAGGTATCGCCTCTGTGCAGAGCGGCGGGCGCGGGTGCGGCGGCAGGCGAGGGCGCGGCCGGCTACGGGCGCTGCGCGTACACGGCTGCCGGCTCGCCCTACTTCAGCGGCGGCGCCGAGCTAGCGCAGTCTCAGATCTGGACCTCTAGCGCGGGTGAGTGGCGGACCACTCCGCGACCCCTCTGCGCCTCTCCGAAGGCACCCCTTTTGACCTATCGCCGCTGCGCAGGTGGATCGCCCAGCTACTGCGGCAGCGTTTCGAGTGCGGTGCTCGGCGACTACATGGAGGCGGAGGGCGGCGAGGGCGCGAGCGGCGCCCTGCCGGCCTTCAGCTCGCGCTTCGGCGGGCCCTTCGCGGCGAGCGGGCGGCCCGGCGCCGCCGCCGCTTCCGGGCCCGCGTACGCGCAACCGGTGAGTACTCGGGCGACGGCGCGTGACGCGAGGCGACACGCGGGCGGCGCGATGCGGGTCGGCCGGTGCGATAACGGCGTGCTGTACTGTTTCAGGACCCGTGGCGCGAGTGCAGCTACCGCCCGCAGCTCTCCGCCGCCGCCAGCCTCTCCGCAAGTGAGTCCCGCTCCCTTCGCCACGCACTCGCGCGCTCGCAGCGACGCTCGGGTGCCGTTGCGTCGCGTTCCTTAATCGCTTTTTAACTGCCTGTGATTAGAATCCGCATCAAAGCCGGTCGCGATGGCGACGGCCCATCGCTGAGGAGGCCTTCGCCCGCGGCTCGACTCGCGTTAACGTCGACCCGGTCGATCAATTGTAGGTAGTTCGGTATTTTTATTTTCACTCGTCGATTGTAGAAAACCGTCCGAGGACAGGCATCGATAATTCATATTTATCCATTTCTTTGCTAAAAACTCTCAGTCGGTTCGATTTCTTGGAGTCTCTTGAGCATAAATCATATTTGTACAGACCGACGCCAACCTTCGTCGAGGATCACTCTATTCAATGCTGAAAACTGCATTAAAAGTCGTTGAATGGTTTATAAGATCTAAGCGTACCCATGAACAGGTCTGAACGGCGGCTGCAATGGGTAGACGTGTTAGTGGCGCTATTTTTTGTGTTTGCCGGGGTCAGGCGCGATAGCCCTCCGCCCCTGCCGCCCCTCCCGGCCCTCCCGCCGCCGCCGATGACAACTCGCATGATATTTTTGTTATGATAGTCGATACGCAGCGAGCGATAAGCGGCCGCGGCGCGGGGCCCGCGAGGGGCGGGGGCCGGGGCGCGCGGGAGGCGGGGGCCGCGACACTATCGAAGGGGAGCACTTAAACCGTCATCCGTCTTCGAAAGTGGAAAAAGTGCATATTTTGTGGCCCATTAAATATTTATGGCGTTTTCTTTGAACCGTTACTCGTTTTTATCGCGCCCCGCGGGGCTGCGCAGATCTGTTTTGACTAATCGCATCGAACATGATTATTGTGTGTTGTGGGAAGCGCACGAGTGATACGTGATCGCAACGAAAACAAGCGCAGAGCCGCGCGCGTGTCCGTGTGTCTGTGTGTGTCTGTGTGTGTGTTTGTGTGTTTGCGAGTGGTGAGTGTGCGCGCGCCTGAGTCGCGGCGGACGCGCCGTGTTTGCGTAGGCCTCGACTGGAACACGACAAAAAGTGCTTTTCCGATGAACTCCTTCGAGCATTAAAATCGCATTCCGTAAATGGTGCCGGCCTAGGCACGTGCCGTGCGGCCCCCCGCCCCTCGCCCCGCGCCCCGCGCCCCCCGCCCTGTCGCACCGAGGTTTCAAGACTGGGAGCGTAATGGGCGCGCGCATTAGCGCTCCGCGCTCGGCTCCTTATCGCGGCGAAAGCGGCGCACCGGGGCCGTGACGTCACCCGCTGACGCACCGCCTTTGTGTTCCGGCCACTCGTTAAAAAGCCATCGAGGGCCGACAGCTCTTTGTAAACGCGCACATGGCCAGATCCGCTTACGGAGCGCCAGGCGGCCAGCGCCGCGCAACGATAACACTCTGCACACGTTCCACACAATAGGAATGGCTGGTGACCTTGCGAGAGGCGTAACCCCGCGCGTGACCCGAGTCCGCCGCCGGCCACTTCCCGGTCCGTGCGCGCGCGCTCTTCAATGGAGCACGCGCGGCCTTGCTCACACTCTACACACACCCACACACGGCGTGCAGGCGCTCGGCGCGCGCGGCCCGGGCGAGGTGCGAGCTAATGTTGTGTGTCGCAGTCGAGATGGAGTTTCTGACGGCGGGGCGCGAGTGCGTGAACTGCGGCGCCATCCACACGCCGCTCTGGCGCCGCGACGCCACCGGCCACTACCTGTGCAACGCGTGCGGCCTCTACACCAAGATGAACGGCATCCACCGGCCGCTGAAGCAGCCGCGGCGGCTGGTACGTCAGCGGCACGCGGCGCACCCGCCCGCCCCCGACGTACGCAGAAATCCGCTCGACTAACCGACCCACTCACACCCTCCCACCCGCCTCGCCCGCGTGTGAAATCCGCGCCCGCCGAGCGTCCTGTCGTGTCTAGTTGACGCCTGTGTTGCTTGCAGTGGCCGAGGGCGCGCCGCCGGGCGCGGATTTCTACAAGAGCTTCCTGTATAACGGCGCGGCGCCGCTGCCTGCCGCCGCGCCGCTCTCGGCGCCCGCGCTCTCCGTCACTCCCGACTACAAACAGAAGAAAGGGGTACGTGCGCCCCCGCCCCCGCCCCCGCCCCTCCCGATCCCCGCCCGCCCTTCGCCCAACCCCCGCACGCTCACTAACAGTATTCATGGCTTCGGTGTTCCATACTTCCATAGCATGTCGCATGTTCACCCTTCCCGGAGGCCGCCGACGCTCTCGATCGCGACCGCCCGAAAGCATGGCGGTGTCCGCGGGTCGAGCGCGTCGGTCGGCTCGTGCCAACTCATTTCGCTAACCCTCTGAAACGCACGCCCTTCTCCGTCGCGCCGCCTGCGCACGCGATCGTGTCGAAGCCAACGTGACGAGGACGTCTGGCTTCATTGGCGGCGATCGTCCGTTCAAAAGAATGTCCACTCGTTGGGTTCGTCATGCGCGTGTCGGGGGCGGGCGGAGTGGCCGCGGCTGACCGAGCACTCTCGCGCGCAGATGAGCACCAAGCGGCCGGGCATGACGTGCAGCAACTGCCAGACCATGACAACCTCGCTGTGGCGGCGCAACTCGCAGGGCGAGGCGGTCTGCAACGCCTGCGGGCTCTACTACAAGCTGCACAACATCAACAGGCCGATCGCCATGAAAAAGGACTCCATTCAGGTGAGCCCGCCTCCAGGCGACGGTGCACAAGCCCCGACCGCTCTGTTTTCAACGAACGACCGAAACGTTTGCAGACTAGGAAGCGGAAGCCCAAGAACAGCCTGAAGGCCGAGCGGCAGCTGAGCAAAAGCATCGCGCACGCGGCCCACGCGTCGCAGTCGCACGCCGCCCGCGCCGCGCACGCCCCGCACGCCGCCCACGTGCAGCACGCCCAGCACGCCTCGCACGCGATGGCTTCCGGCGTCGAGGGCAAGAACAACTGTAAGTATGGCCCGCGTCGAGACCGCGACTCGCGGCGCAGGCTCCTCCCGACTCACACCGGTGATGTTCCAGGGCTTACGGACCGGCTCGTGTCGGCGCTGCAGATGCAGGAGCTGAAAGAGGAACGAGAAGTAAAAGGTGAGAGTCGCCGCGCTGGCTCCGGGCGGCCCCCGCCGCCGCCCCTCGGCCCCTCGGCAGGCCGTGCGATTGATCGATCAATCTGTGCTGTTGCAGTGGAGGGGTCCGGAGGCGCGGGCTCGCGGCCGGCACCGGAGTCGGCCCTGGCGCTCACCTACTACGTGCCCCACCCGGCCGTGAAGCTAGAGGAGCCGCCGCCGGCGCACGCGCACGCGCACGCGCACGCTCCGTACGCGACGGCGCACAAGGAGTACTACGAGGCCGGCGTGTTCGCGCACCCGCCGGACGCGGAGCGCCCGTCCGTCGTGTCCCAGAGCAGCTGAGCGCCGCCGCGGCCGCCGCCAGCCGAACAAACGCGAATCTCCGCGGCCCTCGCGGCCTCCCCAGAATCTCAGTCGTGTTAAATCGTAGTTAAGACGTGTTAGCGTAGGAGGAGTAATAAGTAGGCTTAAGAGGGAGCGAGGACGAGACGGGCGAGGGAGTCGTTACCAAATATAGTACTGTAGTTAATCGAGACTGCGACACATTCCTAAGATTATTCCTATGCGTTAAAAGTTAAGCCCAGGCCTCCATCACTTCCCGCGTGCATTCCGAGTTTAGTATTTAGGAGGCGGGCGGCCCGCTGAGCGCTGCCCGCGTCCTAGGCTTATGTAGAAATTGTATTTTATGGTCGAGCGCCGGAAAGATATATAAGTTGTTTTTGTACATAATATTATAATTGTTATACGATAAGAAATAAAAGTACACTTTGAATAAATGAAATTATCAGAATACCTTCTCGTTTCCTTGGCGAACGCCACCGCGGAGGCAGTGGGGAGGGAGCCCCACCCTCCTGTCGCCGCTGCGCGGATGCTGCTCGGCCGCGATGAGGGATGCACAAAGGCTGCTTCCGCTGATATTTAAATATTTATGCTCCATTAAGGAAAATTAATTAAGAGAATCGTTCAACTGCTCGGCAAAGTCGTGAACAAATGTGTAAATGTGTGGGGTGGCAACGCGTCTCTTCGGCCCGCTGGTGTTTGAGGTGCCCATGGGCGCAGGGATCGCTTAGTATAATAGCTCGCTATACCATAAGGAAAATACCAAATAGGACAATTGTGAGGTCCGATATTTTTCGATGTTTTCAGTGACAGTGTTTCACGACGATAACTAAATAGAGCCAAATTACCACCGAGACATCGCCGCATACTAGAGGGGTCTAGCTTTTTAAATATGGCGAAAATAATAAAATGAAAATAGTTTATCATGAAAATTTTCTATGACCTTTCCATTTACTATGAGTGAGAAACCAAGACGTGCGCCTGTGGTGGCGGAACGGGACTCGCGGAGTCGGTTCGGACCATTGTGCTCGTGCTCCGTGCTCGTATGTTTAGGATTTTAGATTTTTAGTACAATAAATAACACAGTTCGTGGCATTTACTTGCAATTTTGTAGTTCGAGTTGCTAGTGACGTTTGTGTCCGTCCGTTGCTTTGCTCGCGAACACTGAGTGAAGGTAGACCTAGCATTAAAATCGGTTTATCGGAGAACAAAATGGAGGAAGCGGTGACATCGGATTAGGTTCGTCAGGTGACCTATGCCTGTAACTGGAACAATTCCTTGTCTGTCGCTGGCCTATGGCGGAGGCCACGAGGCATGCGACCTGCATCATGGTCAAAGTCTACAACAACTAAATAGCAGCTCTGATCTGAACGGTTCGACCCCGTCAGCGAGTTAGGTTGTTTATTTACAACCTTACTCCGGTTTGGAATAAAGCAATGTTGTAAACACCTCTGTAACTTAGTCTAGTATCTGGTTAGTGAGTCGTAATAATAAAAATGATGTGTGTACTTATTTACGTACACGCGTCCGAAGTTATGCTTCTTTGGCATATCATAAAAAAAAATAAAGAAAAAAGAATAGAAAAATGTTAAAAACAATCAAATAGGTTTTATCATAGGAAAAATTTAGCTATACCGTTTAAATATAAAAGCATTAATTATCATATGAATTTAATTCAATATTATTAGAGATTTTTCTAAATAAACTAATTTTGAAGCTTCAAAGTATCAAGAGTTTACAATCGATAATTATAAAATACTTTAATCATGAAAATTAAGTTAGCTGACATATAAACATTTTTAGATTTTTTTTTTGTATTGAAAAAATGTTAAAAATAAAAATTAATATTATAATTTGATGTTCAATTTTCATTTTTATCACAAACTTTTTATTAAATTTATTTCTTTATTTTGTAAATATTAAATAACCAATAATAAGTATTTAATATTAATAATTTAATAATATTTAGTGTTAATTATATGAAATAAAAGTATTTGAATTTATATCAATAAATCATACATCCGGAGAGTTAACCTCAATTGTATTGGAGCACTTGAAAAAGTATTTATTCAGTGATATTCTCAAATAGTAAGTAATATCAATCAGAATATTCAATTTAAATCGCTACTGAATATAATTTATTAGCACATAATATATAATTCGCACTTAAACTAGAAACATGTTGATAAATATTATAAATATGAAAACAGTGATCAGAGGTTTAATTTCCATTTTGTTCGTGGCTTTTTTTCGAGACTTAATGAGCGGTTAAGCAGAAAGCTTCATTCTGTTAATCTTGTGTCACAGATCTTAAAATTTCACTCTCATCATTTTTTCATAACGCGCCTAAAGAAGTATAAGTTCAATAAATAAATAATTAAAATGACAAATCACTTTTTATCCGCTTCTTTTGGCGAGTGGCGAGTCTCCGCAATGCTCTTCCACGCATAACGTGTCCTAAGTGAGCCCGCAAACGTCGTTTTGCCACTTCGATATATTTTGATATGCTGTATCGTACAAAGATAGAAATAAAAAGGTAGCAGCCGATGCTCAGACCTACTGAAAATGCATATGAAATCTCATTGAAATTGGTGAATCCGTTTCAGAGTACGGTAACCGACATTGTGACACGAGAAGTTTATATATGAGATAACAAGCTTGAAGCATTTGTTTGTTTCGTTGAACGCGTTAATCTCAAGAAGTACTGGACGTTTGAGCGCAGTCTAAGAGATGATTGCGCTGTTTCAGATCGGCCATTTCCTAATTCTACCCGAATCGTACTTAGCGCGAGGTCAAGCGAGGGGGGGTGTTTGCTGGCCAGCGCCGAGTGTGATATTCGACCAGCAAAAGTGAGCGTTTGCCACAAAAGAGACGTGCTGATACCACTCCTTCTATGTACATCTTCGCAAATTCTTGCCGTTCTGTTTGCTCAAAGTTTCAAAAATCTCATCGAATGGTTAACATCTTAGATTTTTTTATTCAAAAGATTTTTTCCGTCATATCGTCATCTCGCGTAATATTTTTAATGTTATTATAGCTACCCTGTCTTTGTCTACTATTAAAGTATAGAAATCGCAAATTTAGAAAATGTCATTTTTTACCCCTAGTTTATTGTTACTTGCGGCCCGCGACACCATGGTGAAAATTAAAAAATGGTTGAGTACCAATGAACTAGACGAGCCACTTGGCGCCAAATTAGACCCTTCTCTAACATAAGCACGTAAGACATACATCTAGAAGCCCAAATCTCATGAAACTAGCTCAAACGGTTGCAAGGATATGAAGACAAACTGTCGTACCCAATCCCCTGGGTGACCTAGAAGGATGGAGTTTGTAATTGAGTAAACGTAGGAAAAATGTAAGAGCAAAAAAGTTGAAACCGTTACAAAGTTACGAGCAGATATTTGAACCCATCCCAATCCCAATCCCAATATATATATTTGCTATATAACAGAAAGATAAAAATAAAGTTGAGTCAAAATATAAGTGATGTGCCACATGGAAATGCCAAGTCCTAGACATCGGTCACTTTGCACCGTTATTCAACATATGTTAATTCTGATAAGAAGCGGCCAAGTCAAATCTAACTCACTTTAAGATCCCACATTTTCGTAAACACCCGCACTTGTTGCAGGATTCCGACAAAGCAAACAAATAGAGTTCATTACGTTATTTTGGTCCTGTAAAGACATATTCGGATCTTGTATCGACCTAGGCTCTCGCTTTTTACATGATTATACCTACAACGATCTTCTACTCCCTCCCCCCCCCCCTCCCCCCTCTAATATACAAAAGGCTTACCTGCTCGAGTGGATCATATTTTCCTTCCTGTTGGTATTTGCGTCTTGCTCACTTCTGGATGTTCCTCAACAAAGGTTTTCCCCTGAATATATAGCGACTTCCTCAGATCTAAATTCAAGGCTCTCGGACCTCCACGAGTTGTGCCGTTTACTAATATATTTTTGTAATATCGAAATCAAACAAAAGTTTACAAATGAAAACGTTCGACTGTCTGTCTCTTATAGAATTGCGAAATTAGGGACTCTCCGAGCGCCTTCCGCTGGCACTTCGAAGAAAATAAATATATTAACCTAATTGAATCCTTCTCTTGTGAAGTCGGTTCAGTTTATGACGTAGTACCGTCATTAGACTGACGCGGGTGAGGCGAGATAAGGAAACGTGAGCAAACAGACAAAAGGAGCCGAGTCCTTCCGTCGCCCAAATGACGAGTACGAGTGACGTTCATTTTAATCGGCTTCGCAGTTTGGGCGTGAAAGAGTTTCCGCTAAATTCGCTTTCAAATTAGTCTTTGGTAGGTCTTATATAAAGATTAATTTTCTAAAAGTTAAAAACTAGGCTGGCCGTAAAAACTTTTCTTTTTAATTATCTGGAAATTGAAACACGTATATTATTTTAAAACCTTATTTCGATTTTGCGCCATTTCACATATTTTTGCGCGTTCATTATCGAATTACAATACGCAGCGGGGTGTAAAAGAAAATACGATCGCAGCGATCGCGGTGCAAAGTGGGTGAGGAGTATATATTATAGAACAAGACCTGATCAAAACGCCTTCTGGCGATACGCATTCAGCGATGCCAACATCTTCGCGATGCAAGGACACTACAATGAGCAAAACGATAAAGTGGACGCTCACAGTTCTAAAGAAGCTGCTCGAGTTGGCGGAAAGGTACGACGAGGCTGGTCTGGTGGGGCGTGTCTTATCAGGGAGTCACAAAACTACATTTTTGTGAAAGAGGAGTGAAAATATATTATCTCTCTCTCGGCAATACGCTTTTTAAAAATACATCGTGGAGTTTCCAGCAGGACCTCTGCACCTGGTCACAAGGCGCGACCTACCAGAGCCTGGCTTGACACCAACGTTCCGGACTTTATAAGAGTCGAAGACTGGCCTTTACCTAGCCCACACCTCAACCCTTCAGACTTCAAATCATGGTCAGCGTTAGAGGACAGGGCTTGCTCTAAATGCCCCGGCTACACTGAGGCTCTTAAAAAAACTTTGGAGCAGCGTAAATCCAATTGGTGGCCATTTCCAATTTTTGCTGACACGTTAATCAATATTTAGGGATACATTTTAATCATACTACATTTTGTAACAGACCTTATGGCTGGACTAAATAGGTAACGTATTGGGAATTCAGTAAAGAAGAGCGTTTACCGAAATGGTAGGTACAAGTCACTCAGTGCAATGTCGGGAATCTGTTAGGTGTCGCCGCCAAGTGGCAACTTCATTGTCGGGAAACTCCTTTTGTCCTCTCATCTGAACAATCACAAGCGATAGCGGACAGAGGAGCTCGGGCGAGGACGCGCGTGGCACGTCCGCTGCGGGTGCAGCCGGGTGATTTGGTTGTTTCAGCCGAAGCTGGCTCGTACGTCACTGGCGCGCCTCACTCACACGCGCGCACTCGCAGCGGCCCCTGCCCATTGGCGGGCGGCGCACTCGCCGTCCTTGCGCGAGCACTTCGGAGCTGAAACGTGCTGGCTACGTGATACAGCGCTCTCGAAACGCGGGGCGCGGGCGGCGGGGGGCGGGGAGGTTGGCTGAAACAATATGGCGGCTTATCACGTCACGTGCCTCGGCCGGCCCGCGCCCGCGCCCCGCGCCCCTCTCTGTTGGCTTTTCACGGAAATATTTGTCGAAAAAAACAAGCGATAACATCGCAATGGAGGTCGAGCTGCGCCCATCAATAATCCGCGGACGTATCGAAGGCTTATCGGATGACCGACGTGCGCGCCCTCCCCGCGCCCTCCCCGCCCCGCTCACAGAGACACACAGACACACACACACTGCACACAACGCACTGCACCGGTCCCGCGGGCGCGAGCCCGTTCCCGAGCGACGCGCCGCGGCGCGGTGTCGCCGGCAATGAGGATATGCGTTCTCGTAATCAAATCTGTGGAGCCGGTATCTGATAATTAGTCCGTATCGGGGATGTGGGCGATAGGGCGGGGCGCGGGCGGCGCGGCGCTCCCGGTCAATATTTACCGAACCGCCGCGGCGCAGCGCCCGCGCGGAGCGCCCGGGGCTGCACTGGCGACCTGCACTCTACGGCTAGCGAGCTAGATAATGTATCTGTTAGATACGATTATCAAATCTGTAAGATAACTGGCACATTAGCGCCTCGTTAAGATAAACGAGATAACGGTTTGCATATCTAAGACGAGCGCCCGCCGGGGGCCGGGTCGTCGCCCTCGCCGGAGGCGCCGCGGCCTACCCGGGCTCCCTGGGACCCTTCTACGAGCGAAGCGCAAACAGCGCCGGTAATTAGCCATCGCGGGCGCAGTCGGTCGTTTCGCATCTCGCGGAAATCGCAGGCGGCGGAAGGCACCTCGCGGCCAGCGTTTCGCAAGTCGGTCGCCGCACGTGAGCCTCGCGAAGGCGCGTACTCACGCCGCTCCGTGTTGCGACAGCGCGCGTCCCCTCCCCCGCCCCGCGTCCCGGCTGGGAACCATTGCGACACTGCACAACTGTGTCACCTGATATACCATCAGGGGGCGAGGGGGGGAGGGGGATGAAAAGGAGATATCCATATGGCTGTTTTTGTATTATTCATTGTATTCGGCTTTCCCATTATCTCTGGGCTGATTG
>JAOSYY010000010.1:8027734-8038166 GCA_025727935.1 Hebomoia glaucippe
GGAGGGGGCGTGGGGGGAGGCAGGCAGGGACGGTCACACAGTACCTTGCGCCGATAATGATAAGGCTAATCGCGGCCATCCACATCGATAGCGAACGGCTCGCAGGGATTCGGTCCTTTTTTCGCGGTCTCTCGCGATGGGAGCCAGCTCCGACTTTAGGTATAGGCCTATCGAGATCACGGCCGCTCCTTCGACGCGGAGATACGCGATGACAAGTAGCTCTTCGAGTGTCCGATCCTATCCGAAATGTCGAAGATTATCTCGACTCGCTCGACGGGCTGTCGACGCTATCTGAGCCCTCGATCTCTGATATCGAGCGACTTTATCCGCGGCTCGCGAAGTCCGCCGCGGGTCGGTAGGTATTGGAGGCGCCGACGCATGTGTGCGTGCGTGTGTCGCGCAATTAGAGCGATGATCGATGCTAAGCCATCGATTAGATAGGCGCATTATTTTTATCGACTTTTTTAAGTTTTCGTTGTAAAGATAACATCGAAACGATTGTCTCAACATTAAGGCGTTATCAGCGCGCGGATTACGGTCGCCGGGCGCGAAGCATAGTCATATAGCTCTGACTGAAACAACATCGCAGGATGCCAGAATCCGCTCCGGGAAATGCTCTGGAAAATGCATCCGCTCTCTCGACCCTTTTCCAGGTCGACGAGTCATCTTGCTCGCAGTCGAGTCACGCATTCGTCGACGAACGAGAAGACGTGTGGAGGGCGAGCTTCGACGTGAGACTTAACAAAGGGCCAAGGGTCGCTTTCAGCTCTCGAGACTCCCTTTAATCACACTCAAAGGTCCCTCTCCCCTCAGGGCGCGGGCGGCGCGGGCGGCGCGGTCGGACGGCCATTTTGACATTCGGACGAATTCATCGCCGACGCGACGAAGCGCGAAGCGAGGGGAGAAAATCGTGAAAATCGCTTCGACCAATAGCGCGCCGGTGGCTCGGCGCGGTCCTCCCGCCGCGGGCGCCCTCCGCGCGTCCCGCGCCTCGGCGAGGAGTGCGCGGGCGCGTCAGTGTGCGGCGATAGCGCGCGATAGTGACGCGCCGAGCGATGCGCTCGCCCGACCGGACCTGAGCCCAGCACCTGCGCAGCACTGCCTGGACGTACGGTGAGTGCCGTCGCCGCCCTCCGCGACTGCCCTACGCAGCTCACAACAGCCGACGCCGCTCTCGCGTGTCTCGCAAGATTGCGCACTTTCGTGTAAGTGGAGGGAAGCGGCCCGACAACGTTTCGGGATTTCTCTGCCGTAGGGCGGGTCCCGCCTTCGCCTGCCGACTCCTGACAGGATCAACGCGTACGCACTCGCGAGTGGAAGAGTGCTTTTAACAATCAACTCCTGATATTTCCTTCAATGTGAAGAAGTATTCCATCGAGCGGTCGCAGGTAAATCGTGGTAGGGAGGGCCGACGGCGCGCGGTCCCTCTGCGGCGACAGCTCTGCCTATCTTCCGCCGCCTTCGTTCCGCAGCTGTCTTGGCCTTAAGTAGCGAATAAAACAGCGCGTTCGGGTTCCACCGGGTTTAACGTGACATTATTTATTTGTTTGCCTGATTTTAGTCCGCTAAGCGAAAGTAATATTTTTGAGGCGCCGCAGAGGACAGCCCTCATTCGACACGTTTTGTTTATTTAAAAAACCAGACGAGATCCACTCGCATAAAATATAAATGAAAATAGAAATGCGTCGTAAATTATCAAAACAATCCTTTTCTTCAACTATACGAGTATACACGCGTTTCAATTTCGATTTTCCCAGTTTGGGTTACTTTGTTGCACTTTGTGGATCCCAATTTTATTTTTAACATAATGAAGCCTTCCTCGATAAATGTACTATCCTGTCAGAGCAGCGGTTCCCGAGATTGGCGCATTCAAACAAACAAACTATTCAGCTTTATGCGAGTATAGATATAATGCATATAACAGGGACACAATTGATAAAATGTATGTCTGCCTGTCTGTCGGATTTGTCAGTCGAAGTGTAGAAGGGCAGTGTGCTTTCCTTTCTCACGGAATCATAAAAACCAACGCAGCTCTGTCGATCAGTTTTTCAATATACTATATACGAGCATATATAGTCAAGGCGGACGGAAACACGGAAGTATATTGAATCGGGCGCATGGCCCTCCCTCGTTTGTACTCACGACGACGACAGAGCACAGCGGTGAAGGCAAATCCGTCAAACAAACGATTCTTCCTCAACAACTTCCGCCCTCGTCCGCCCGAATGAGCGGCGACGCGGGCTGCGCCTTGGCAGGCAGCCCTGGCTCGTTGTGCGTTTGAGCGTCGCCGGCGTAGGCTCGATCAACAAGCGCTTATCAGCTAGACGCGGCCCCTTATCGCGAGCAAACAAGGGCCCGGGCCCCGCGGCTCGCCCTCCTCAGCATATTTCCATCGTGCACTAAATCGCTTCGCCAGAAACGGACAGGAGCGATAAAGCACCTCGAACCTATCGCTTCATCTCCGTCGAGTGTCGCCGATAAGTCCCCGTCAGTCAAAGATATATTATTTGTACTATTATTACAAACTAAAGAACGCAAACGTAACGAGCAAATGTCCAAAGGCGTTGTTTGCCTCCGAAACTGGATCGTCGCGTGCCGGCGCCGCTTCCCTGTTTGCGTTTCCGAGCCGAGCGAGCTTTCCGGTCGAGCGCTGTGTTGACTCGCCGGATCAAAGACCTCCGCTTCCTCCCAACGGCCGCCTTCTCTGTTGCAGCTCACCGACACTATGGAGAACATGACGATGTCGCGAGGCCCCGACGGCGCGCGGGACGAGCGGGCCCCCGACGAGGCGCTGCAGCTGGTCAAGAACGAGGAGCGACCCGACGCGGCGGCCGGCGACTGCGGCCCGCCCGGGCCCGGCGCCGACGCCGACGGCGGCGCCGAGCAGCATTCCGTCATCACCTCGCGGCGCTCGCTGCGCACGATCACGGCCGCGGGTCACATCACCGAGTCGGCGGACCCCGGCGACGACGGCGTCAAGGACGAGCCGCCCGAGCACGAACACTTACAGTACCACGGCGAGGAGGAGCGCGCGCCCCCGCACTACGAGGCCGAGACGGCGCGGTACCTCGCCTTCAAGCAGGAGCCCTACCGCGCGCTGCAGTCACCCGCGCCGCCCGCCCCCGCCGCTCCACCGGACAAGCGTGCGCCGTCGCAGTACCGCGGGCCCCCGCCACGCGCCGCTTACGGCCGCGGCCTCGCCCTGCGCTACGGGGCACCCCACCACGTCATCGTCGCGCAGGACGGCGATGAGGAGCAGCCGCACGAGCAGTTCGCGCCCAAGGAGAAGGGCGACCAGCTGCAGCAAGCGTACGCGGCGGCCGGCGAGCAGGACGCGCGCCACTTCGCCACGCTACCCGCCGACCACGCCTCCCTCGAGATGATCCAGACCACGGCGCTCGGCAACCAGCAGGCCGTGGGCGTGGCCTACCAGCAGGTGAAGTACGAGACGCGCGGCGAGGCGGAGGCCCGCGCCAGCACCTATGCGAGCCTGCAACCCGTCACCTCCGTCCAGAGCGGCTACGCGTACGCGGGTCAGAGCCCGCAATACGCGACCGGTAGCTACGGTGCGTACCCCGGCGGCGGGAAGGAGCTGCTCACCCTGTACGGCGGCGCGGCGGGCGGCGGGGGCGGGCCGGGGCCTGCGGGCGGCGGCGCACGGCCCGGCGAAGACTCGCCTCCGCAGCTGCTGTACCGCGCGGACCCGACGTTGTCGTCGTCGTCGCTGAATGCGCGCGCGCACGTGGTGTACGGCTCCGTGGTGCCGCAGTCACAAGTGTACGAGGCGCCGCCGAGCCCCGGCTCGCAGCAGGTTACGCTGTACACGCACGGCAACGCGGTGCAGTATAAGGTGGGCGGCGACTACCTCTCGCAGGGCGGCGGCGTCGAGTACGTGCCGGTGTCGGGCTACGAGGGCGGTCTGCTCGTCGAGAGCTACGCGCCGCCCGCCCAGCCCTGGCCCGCGCACAACCTGCTGCCGATCGACGACGGCTTCGACCCGAGTGAGTATAACCTTGGACGCCGCGTTGGCCGCGTTGGCCGCGTTGGCCGCGTTACGGCTTCTCCGGCGCGCTAACCTTGTGCTCTGTCGCGCAGGCATGGCTGGCATGGGCGAGGTTAAGGAGTGCGTGAACTGCGCGGCGGCCACGACGCCGCTGTGGCGCCGCGACGGCACCGGGCACTACCTGTGCAACGCGTGCGGCCTGTACACGCGCATCAACGGCGTGAACCGGCCGCCGCTCAAGGGGCAGAAGGCGAAGCCGCCGCAGGCGCTGCCGGCGAACGGCAACCGGCGCGTGGGCGTCACCTGCGCCAACTGCCGCACGTCCAACACCACGCTCTGGCGGCGCAACAACAACGGCGAGCCCGTCTGCAACGCGTGCGGCCTCTACTACAAGCTGCACAACGTGGGTGTCTAATCGCGCACTTATCAGGGAACTCCTCGGCAAACACTGGGCCCGCGTAAAAAACCAAAACACAGGGTCTCATCTAATCTCGCGAGATAAACGCGGGGCTACCGACTGATAGAGAATTATCACTGCGGCCACGAATATTCATAATGAGATAAATAATCTTTTATCAATTATCTCCTCGCGAGCAGATACGCTTGTTTAAAGGATGATAGGACCGCGTGGCGCGAGATTACGAGGAGTTCCCCAAGCGCGGCGTGACTAAACGCTGCGCCGCGCAACTCCCCGCCCACCCCTCCCTCCCCGCCATCCGCTGACCGATGCGCTTCTGTGCAGGTGAACCGGCCGCTCAGCATGAAGAAGGACGGCATCCAGACCCGCAAACGCAAGCCGAAGAGCATGGGCGGCGCGCACGGCGGCCACGGCGGCGTGGCGCGGGCCGGCGGCGGCTCCCTCGCAGGTACGCTAGCTCCCTGAGCCGTCCTTGTGTGTGCGTCGGCCGGCACGCTTACTGACCGTCCTGTGCTGCTCCGCAGTGGAGGCACACTCGCACAAGGTGCTGCCTCCGCTGTACGCGGCGGTGGAGGGCGCGGGGCCGCCGCTGCTGCTGCTGCCGGCGCCCCCGGCGGGCCCCTTCCGAGACACGTGAGTACGAGCGCCCAGCCCGCCCGCTCCGTGTCGTGCTCGCGACGCGACGCACCCTCTGAAGCCGCCTCTGTTCCCAGGGTACCAGCGCTAGAGCGCCCGCCGAGCCGCTGCCCGGCGTCGCAGTACAGGCCGCCCTAGCCGGGGCCGCCGCAGCTCTCCGGCGGCGTCGGCCACAGAGCCGTCGGGCCGCGGCCTGCCTCGGGGAGTACCTATGTATATGAGCGTGCGTGGCGCGCCGCAGCCGGGGCGGGCGGCGCGGGGCGCGGGGCGGGAGGCGCTATCTCCTAATCCCCGCGCGATAAGCCCGAGCGCTGCCTGCCTCGCTGCGCGCACACCGTTGTGACGAATTTCTAGTTAAATGTGCGTTCGTGTGTGTGTTTGTTTGGAGCAAGTAACATATTGTAGTCGTGCCTTAGGACGACTTTGTACAGACATTTTATTTATGTTAAACTTTAAACGAATTTGTACAAAAATATTGTAATTTTAAGTGTATGTTTTGTAATAAATCTGTGGCGATCACCCCCTCGTTTCCCTCGAGTCTACTTTACAATATACTTGCTACCTGCCAGGGAAATGCTGCTCTGTGACAAAATTAATCAAAATCCGTTCAGCTGTGTAGGCCAAAAAGGGTTACAAATAAATTCACATTCTACAAGATTAGAGGTAACAGGCAGACAGACAAAGAATTCAAAACTGGTTCACTTTGTTGCATCCTGACGAGCACTGGTAGCTACCTGTGAGCGATATGGACGTTTGCGCTCTTATCTAAGATAATATTTTTATTATTGAAGGCCTTGTTTGCGCCTGATTAATGCAATTACGTGTTATTCTCATAACAGGGGTCCGCTAAGTGTTGCTCAATACTGCGCAAACGATGATCAAAACCGCTTTGGACGCGAAAGCATTTTTGAAGTAGTCTGGTTCTGTATATTTACTTTCTCAACAAAAAAAATGAATAATAAATAGTCGAGTACACTTGTCGACGCCGAACGTAATGTTAGCCACATAACAGCTCTGCGCTCTCAAAATCACTCGTAGTTACTAATTATAATGAATGTTACGGTTCGATCCGAAAAGGGCTTTCGATGTCCCGCTTCAAAGGAGTGCATCCTCCTTGTTTCATTCCCAGTACAAAGAACGGAGTACTGAGTGCCACTGCCAGGCAACCAATGACTATCTTCTTGGCATGTACACTTGCAAGTGCAGCATTCCTTTGTTTTGAACAAATATCTTGCTATCAGCTAATAATGCTCATCGTACGTTTGCGTTTTTGGCTAATTGCTTGTGTTGTCTACTCCTCGGGGAGAACCTCCGCCTAGGGATATGTTAGAAGCACCCGCGTGGTGTAGGTAAGTGCAATGATGGAAACATATGTCCAATAAAAGGACCTTCAATTTGAAAAAAGCAAAACTTCTATAAGGTGTCGAAATACTGAAAAAAATAAGCGAATCCGAAATTGTCTATTCCGGCGCTATTCGCCCGTTTTATACCTACTCGTGCTCGTCCAGTTTTGTGTTTCAATATATAATTAAAAAATATCAGTATTTTTTTCTTAAATATGATCGATGTAGTGCCTAACAACAGAAGTTTGTACAAGCGTTTAATAAAATTCCTCCGAGTGGGGTTCGTGAGCGACAGAGGGCGCAGCCCCGAATCCGTAACCGTGTCCGAATCGGCGGTTTTAGATAACAAAACATTCAATTCACTGACACCTATGCTATTGTGGTAGAACTACGAAGCATGTTGCAGTATTACGCACGAGATGGCGCTGTAACAGACAAAAATGCGACTAACACATGGTCTATTCATAGACCGTAATGCATTTAATTTGTGTAAATGTATAATTTAACGTTACAATAAAATTGATGATTTATTTAAACGTGATAAAACATGACGAAATTGGTTTATTTAAAAACACGGTTTCCCACTCTGCCGCACAGATGGCGCTCCCAGTCCTTTACCGTTCGTCACGATTCTGTGTGTAAGGATTGGACATGAGAGAATTCGCGAGGGTCACTCGCCGACAGATGACGCCGCGTGACGTCACGACGTGAGTTGAAACCGATGTTGACATAATCGAGCCTTCAATTTTTACGAGTAAAGCTGAGATTAGGAACGCTATCGCTTACCTTAATTAAAAGTATTTATTTATATGGAATCGCGCGTGTCTCGTTCGACTTCGATGCCATAAAAGATCCACTGAACTCGTCTCGGGATATTTCGCAAGATTACGCGATCTCTTAAAGAACGCGCGGCCCAGCCAGATAGACTTACTGGGAACGCGACTGCGATGCGAGCACGATCTACTAATAGAGTTATCTTTCCTTGCTTCCTTGTTAATTGTTTTTAGATCTTAATACACGTAAAGACTGCAGATACAATTTGTATGAATAATACAATAAAAATTATACTTTATTTTAATTTAAGCTCCGTCGTGAAGATTCGGCCATTTTGGCAATCGCCAACGAAATTGCAAGGCAATAAATCGTTCGCGGAGCACCTTCGCTCTTTCGTTTTGTATTCAAAATATGCCTTCAGTAGTCATGTTTAGAAGTCTCTCAGATGAACTAAGACCTGTTGCCGTCTAAAATAGATGCGACCCTCTCGATTGAAGCTCTTTCGATGTCCTTTAATTCATTTCTTGAACCAAAAATTACTGAAAACGCATAACGACGTATAGCTAGAGTGCGCGTTCAAAAAATCGGTCTGAAGTAAATCTAGGAAAATGAAGAGACCGCGAACAAATGCCAAGGGCTGGCGATCACCAACAGAAGGAGAGACAATTTTGAGCTTTTTGATCACCAGTGTCATTTCTTTTCGATCTTTTCATATCGGGACATGTTTTAACTAGCAGTTTCGGGTGTAAGTAGGTACGTAACATTCGACTTTTTTGTTTGTTAGGTACGAATTAGCGGCCAAAATGCGAAATCGCTTTTGGTATCGAGATAGATGGAACCGTAAGGAGTTAAGATGCGGGGAGGAATAAACTTTCTGTCAAACATTGTGTTGTCGGACATTCTCATTAAAACTTTGTAAAAGTAATGATCGATAATAAGACGTAAACGATTCAATTCTCCGCATGATTTGATTCACACGTTGAAGTGGTGAAATAAAAAAATAATGCTTTGTACGGGATCCACTGAATTGTGTATCGATCGAAAAGAAAAGTTTCGTTAAATGGCGAATAAGCGTAATTACGACAGGTGTCCTTAAAAGCGAACGAGCGACGGATCCCGAGAGCCAAGTCCATCACTTTCACATTAACAAAAGCGTCTGGCGAAGGATTCGCATCTCAATTAGCACTTTTAACATTTCTAAGTAAATATCATTCCATGACGACTTTTCATTATGTCTATAAAATGAATTGTGTGTAACGTTTTGTAAATAACTCAAGAAAAGGTGTTTGAGGAACGCGGTCAGTTCTCTCTTTTCAGCCTACGATATTCGTTTCCTCTCTGGTCTTTGTATCGTAGTAAGTAAACTAGAATTGGTAGAAGGTCGATAGCAGACCTCTAACTAGGCTCACTCGATGACAAATAGGTGGCATTGCATTAGCTCAAAAATAGCCGACGGCCGCGCTCACTTCGGCAACCGACACGGCCATCTTCCTGTCGACTCGTGGCTCGCGGGTTCGATTCTCGACGTTTGCTACAATATTACAAGTAGAGGGCGGGTGATCGCAGCGGCGCGGCCGAGCGGGTCGCTTTAATAAATGGAGAGGCGATAAGCGCGGCCGCTTTGTACCTATTCTATTATTTCGAGATAAAAAACGAATAAAGCGAACTAAACGTAGGAATGTCATGGAGCCCGATCGAGACGGCGCGGGCCGAGCGCCGGCGCCGGGCGCATTAGCGGCGCCCGGCGCGCCCGCGACATCGCTTGCGCATTAGCGCTCGCCCGCCCGCCCCGCGACCCGCCGCCCTCCGCCCCGCCCACTCGGCCGAGGGCCGCCGGTCGATAGGAGCGCGGCCCTAATATATGGACGCGTTCGGCGAAGGGGCAGACGCGCGGGCGGCTCTTATCGCGACCCTTCCGAGCGCTAAGTGAGCCGCACTTTAGGAGGCTCGCGGCGATCGCTCGATTAGGGACCAGCCGCGGTACGAACTCGAGATGCTTCGGCGAACGACTGCCCCAAACGAGGCTGGAGCAACCCTTGAGTCAAGCATTGAGCGCTGAACGCGAACCAGCTTTATGTTTATTAGCCCGTCTATACGAATACACAAACAGGTAGACTAGCGCTGCGCCGCGGCGTCACCCGCATTCGTTTTACTTGTCCTATGTTAGGAGCCCCGAGGACTAACTATTTGTATTGAATAAACGTAGCCTAAGTTAGGTTCAGCCGTTTCAGAGATGAACCGGAACAAGCAGACTGAGAGGCCACTGAGAGGGCACCTACCTACGTGTTTACTTCCACACGCATTGGACGAAGTGGTTCTATAGTCAATGAATCGGTACTATTAGGCGCAAACAGATGTTTGTCTTTGTAAGTAGGTGTACCTAGTCGGATGTCGCGCCTTTTTTTAGTTCTGTGAGGAAGCCCAATTCAGAGGCAACATAATTCATTGGCCCAAATGTACATTTTGCCACCTGGTGTGCTGCTGCCTTTAATTCCTCTTCTATAAAATGGGGTCGAAATAAAATAATGAAGTAACCCTCCAAAAAGCTCATAACCCGAGAACTCCTGGGTTTTTCTGCGCTAAAATACCTATCGAGTGAATTTTTCAAGTGCGTAAAGATTGTCAAAGGAGTCCTGACCCCGCATTTAATGAAAACTAACATTACATCATTGGTTTTTCAAGTAAATATTCGGGGATCGAACCCGTTAAGATTGAAGAAAGAATACCACTCTATTACTACACCACTCGACGGTGTCGCCGATGACGATGGAATTCTGAGTGGTCGTTACTTTCAAAATTTAACGTCTCCGTTGTTCCGGAAATAACTCACATGTGGTACACGCCCATTCCTGTCTCTGTGTTATAATATATTCCAAAATCAGCGGGTTCGATGCCCGGCAAAGCCCACGGAATATTTCTTTTCCAAATGTGCAATAATGCGGCTTCGGGTCTCATCAAATTCGAACTCGTGACTCCTTGGAGTGCTTTCCGCCTTCCTAGAGCCTCAGATGGCGGAGTCGTTGCTCACAAAGGGTCATTGGCAAAACAGTTTTTACCTGCAGTAGGCATATAAAACATTTGAGCTGACTCTTGGCCGAGAATATGCGACATCGGCGAGCTGTTCACTTAGGTATTGTTGATAGATAGACTGACATCTTCTGAGGACGTCCGTTATTTTTACAAGTGTATTTATTTTCGAGTTGTGAAATGACTATGTTATTAATTAGTTTTATGAAGCACATCAAACAGAGTCGTGCG
>JAOSYY010000010.1:8041210-8063029 GCA_025727935.1 Hebomoia glaucippe
AAACGTATCAAATGGCGTCTCTAGCGGCTCCTCCTCAAAATCATTGTCCACTTACTGGTGTTAAATATAAGAAACCACATCGCATAGCTTTTCAGAACCAATAAAAATAAAAACCTGAGGATGCAATCTGTCGTGACGATACCGCCAATGAGAACTTTTATGATTTCTTTTACTCTTTTTGGATACTTAGGGAAAAATTCGGGGTCAAGCAACAAGCCACCTGTGAGTTTAACCGCGGCGGGGACGAGGCGTCTTCGCAATACTGCACATGGTCACTTTGTTGATCTTAGTTTATATCGAACAACGAACAGAGAAGAAGTTACGAAAAATATGCAGCGATTCGGCTTTTGCTAAAAGAAACTGCAGCCTTAATAGACGACAGTCGGCCTATCTCTCTTCCGCTTGTTAAGTACACAATGGCTACGTGCGAGGTGTAGCGAGCTCGTAGCGGCCCGCGTGGCTTATCGCGACATCTTGTATCATTTGTACTCCGCGCCGTCCCGCGCCCCTCCGCGGCCCCTCCGGAGATTAAGCTCTACGACCAATGGCATCGCCGAGCTTACTCGTTGCCTCAATCCCTCGGGCCATCCGTGACTTGCGTCTATAGAGATGCCTCTCCGCTATAAACGTCGCAAGATCATTTGAGATACGTTGTCTGCCCGTCTTTCGCTGTCGATGGCCTTAGTCTAGCTCTCCCTGGCCCGTGGGAAAGCCCCAAACGGGCGCTGGAGAAAGAGCAGCTACCTCCCGGGTTTAACGAGATAACTTTAGGCAAATTATTGCCTCCTGTAAACATTGAGCGCAGCCTCCGCCTAGACAACGCGTCGCTCGAGCCGTAGCGCTACGCGGCAGCTCTCGTGGGGGGGGAGGGGGCGCCGTAGCGCGCACCGGCCGAGCGCGATTAACGTCCCGATTGATTTAAGCCAAGTACCAATTAATTAGAGAAGGCCGCCATAAACAAAGCTCCATTAGGGCCGCGAGCCCCTCGTAAATCTCCGCCCACCGCGCCCACCCTAATTTATGGAAGGCCCGCCGCCCCGACACCCGCCCTCGGCCAATGAGCGGCCGCGGCGGAGGCCCGCCCGCCGGCTCGCCCGCCGCCTCCGCAGTCGACCGGCGCCCCTCGGCGAGTGCGCACGCGTGTATCCGGCAGTGCTCTAGTGGACCCAGTGCTGTGACATTGCGTTAGTGCTTTTGAGTTGTGCGGCGACGAGCTCTCTCTCGTGTAAGTCTCATTTTTGTTTTATTACATTGATAAGGAGTTTTTGTCGGCGGTTACGCTACCGCGAACAGAACGGAGTCGTTTCCGGGGCGAGTTGGCCGCGCGCTGTCGCCTGCGCATCGAGCCCACTCCGTCGCCGAGAGGGACTTTCGTGACGATTTAAGTAGACAACCTCGCTGAACTGTATTTTCTGCCATTAAGCTGTATAATTTATTCCGTTCTATCTACTCAAGAAACGAACCGATACGGGAATCGCTGTTTGTAAATAACTCCACTCGATTACATTGCTAACATTAATTTCTACGGCGGTTAGAGGACGTGGCATAAAGAGTCTTCACTAGTATAACGCTGTAATGATCTTCGGACGTGCTCTGGCGTCTCAGATATGCCCTTGTGCCGAATGGCGTCCAGGCCGCTCTGTTCTATGCTCACATTTACATTTAGCCAAAGACTTTGTAATTAACACTGTTTTCGTTAGCACTCAGTTCATGTACATGACGCAGGTACCCATCTAAGGGCCCCGAAGCGGAGAGGCGCCGGGCTCGACGCCCGTCGTCGGCCTTCGGAGGCCGATCAGTATTTAGGCAAGAATTTCCGCTCTTTGTCGACGAAAAGAAAAAAGAATAATAAGGAAATTAGAAATAGAATATTCTCACATATATCACGTTAGTCAGCTGTTATTTAAGTATAATTACCTGTTAAGGCCGTTGCGTCGCAAAAACTCTTTAGGCAATCATATCTTCAGCGCTCGCGACGCGGCGCCGTCGGCCGACTCTCGCGGGGACCGAGTTACCTTAGCGCATTTGCATTTTCATTCGGCAACTACGGCCCGCGTTTGTTTGCCAGCTCGCTTCGTAGTCGGGTCATCTCTTTGAGGCTACACGTTGCGCCCGAGTCGGATCAGCCCGAAGGCTGTACACGGACGCATAGATTGTGATCTAGGAACTTCGGTTAGAAACAGAGAAACGCGAGGCGCGTCCGAGCAGAACTGGCGAGCCGACACCTGCACCGGCCAGCGTGTGACCTCTAAGGCAACCAGACAAGACTCGGTTTGGCGGCTCCGCGCGGCCGCTTCGAATGTTCTCAGCGCTGTTCAAGATAATTATCGTCATAGTCATAGGCGTAAATGATTTTTCTTGTACTACACATAATTTCATTAAAGCGCTCATATAAGATTAGCATAGCAGTAGGCCGGCCTGTTCCGCTACTCTGTAGCGAGGCGCAGAGTGTCGCGGGAGCAGGTGTGCCTGGCCCTGGTCGCGGGCGAATCGACGCTCCGCGAGCGCCTAATGGCCGCCCGTAATGGCATTCCTCGAGAGCGTATTATTGATATATTATGCGCATATTTAAATATTGTCGCAGGAAACTTTTAACGAATCTTTCGGACCTCGGCGAGCGCGCGATCGCGACCTTATTCCGAGCGGCCGAAGGCGCTCGATCGGAAAGCGCTTTGCGCAGACGTCGGATACATCATAACCGATTTTTAAATGTTGAAAAATATAGTAATTAATAAAATTTATAGACGAATTATGCGGCGGCGTAATGGACTTATCAGATAGTACAACTTATAAATAATGGAGTGGCAGATTATTATCTCGGTCTGATATCGATCGAAATCTGTGGCGCGCGAGTGTGCTCCGCGCACCTCCGCGGCCCGAACGCCAAGCGGTGGCGAGTAGCGGATTGCGCTTCGATCTCGAGCGACTAGCGTTAGGGACGTGGTCTGAGTGGAGGCAGGTAGAGGCGGGGGCGAGGGCGCGGGCGGGGGACCGGCGCCGGCGCACATAGCGCGACACTTACTCATTGCACTTAGCCGGTGGTGAAACAAAAGCTGCACCTCCATAAATCTCTCATGACGAGTGACCCTCGCTGATGTAAAAAACGCCATTGTTCCTCTAGTCATATCCCTCTGGGCTTCAGATTGCCTTCTGAAGTCCTCGCAGGTGGCGCCCGGTGCGGCGCAGGAAGCCTGCGGTCTGGCGGGAGCTGCGCTCGGCTCGCAACACGTTTATGGTTCTCGGAGGCTCATAAAGATGTCGGCGGCTCTATCGCGCTTCGTGTAGCATCCCCTTTTTGTACGACATTGTCTACTAATGTATATTAAATCCATTAGGCTTAGAAATACTAGCGGTGCCGGGGGTGAGGGGCGGGGGGCGAGGGCGGGTCGCGTTATCTCCTTCAATTAGCGATCGACAAGTTTTTGTGCAATTGGTGAGGTGTGGAATGCGAGCGGCGTCGCCTGTCAGCGGGGCCGGCCATAAATCAGGCCGACTATTGGGGAGACGCGAGATAACAGATAAGAGATAAGGGAGTTGCCGGAACTGACTTCCTGTCGCCCGAGTCACCTCTTCGCCGTCTGCTGCCTTCACTCCTACGAAAACGAGAGAATTAAATAGAGCAACATTGTATTCGACCGGGCGACGTTCACACGCTGTCACCAGTTTCAGTTCGTTGTACAAGAATTATAATTAATTAATTAGCAAACTACAATAAGAAATGCCTACCTAATGGACATTGGTGAGGCCGCGAGCGCCGTGCGCGGATTACGCAAAAAATCCACTTCGTAACCGATACGTCACGCGTCATCCGCAGTTCGAGTCTCGTTCGCGCAGACATACGAGTAACCTGCTTAGTGTAAAAAATCCTTTAGACTTTTTTTGCGCGCACCGAGGTAATGTGCAACGCATTAGTTTTGATCCTTTATTTAGAAATCGAGATTAGCAATGACAGCAGCGCATCGGCCAGTAGACGATCGGCTATCGGGCCTAAGCGCAGTGCCCCACGCAGGAGAACTTAGAATTAGTCACAAAGGCGAAAGGCGTTTGTTTGTTTACCTGACGACACCGAGCGCAGTTAATCGCACTCCAGAAAAAAGGGCCGGCGCCTGCGCATCAGGGGCGCTTATTTATGGGAGTCGCGCGTCGGCCGTCTCGCTCGCCCCCGCGGCGCGCCTCGCTCCGTCCCGCTCGCCCGGACAATTAGCCGGGAACTGTCAGCGATAGCTCAATAAGTCGAACAATGGATGGCTTTTTTGGTGGTTTGTGCAAGTTGGCTCGTGCCGGCGCCCGAAGGTCCGGCCCCGGCCACTCGCCCACCCCATTTGTTCGACACGAGACCCGAATCTGTGTCGAGCCGATTTCATTCGAAGAGTCCACTGAGGCCCGGCGCGTACTCGCCGCGGTGAGCGTCAACTGCCGCGAGCGGGACGGGAAGCGACGAGCGGGCGCCCGGCGCTTCGCAGCTGGCTTCGCCTGTCTCTAACAACCTTTCATACGCACTAAACGATTTATACCTACTTATAGGAAATAGTTAATATTTTTGAAATGATTATATAAATGGATTGCTTAAATATTGTCGAGGGCCCGTTACGCGGGAGTTCCTCTTCGCGGTCGCCGATTTAACTAACACGAGCGACTCGGAAAAAATATGCACACAATATTATATTCGTACAGATATAATAATAGCAGATTTAATTAAGTTTAGCGAAGGTGATAATTTTGCTGTTTTAATTCATATGAATTTTTTGCGCTGCTTCGCACCGTCTTCGCGGTTCTAATTGCGCTTGGCTTTTTTAAAAGCGTGAACCGATTTATGAGCCTTCTGCGCCATTTGGAGACACTCGACGCTCTCTCAATCGGCACTCGACTCAGTTTTTACGGCAAAAAACTGCAATCACGTTCCTGAGAGCGTTTCGTCGACGGGATTCGATCCACGAAGGTGTCCAAGGCCCGGCTTCTTCCCAGACCGTTGCCGTAAGGTGCGCCTAAGTAATTCACTAAACCTAGACGAATTAAAAGTTGGGCCGCACACCATTGAGGGACGTTGGGTTGGGGAATGCGTTTATAGTTTCCGATGTGAATTTGCAATATGTGTAACGTCATATGGGAGAAGCCTCGAAGCAACGGGTCCAAAATTACCAAAGTGTAGTGATTTAAAATGAACGTGAGATTTTACGAAGTTAAACTTTACATCGCAACATACAGAGAACTGATTAATATGTACGATCGAAAAAAATGTATATACAAGAAACTAATTAACTCGGTGACTCACGGTCGAGTTTCGATCGCTCGGCGGCTAATTAAAAAGTAACGCTGCGTACTAATACTAATTATGACACTTGACTTCGACGGCTCCTCGTCCTCCTCTATTCCCTCCCCATGCTCCCCCGTGCTCGCACTGCTTACCTCTCCACGAGTCACTAGAGCGGTTCCAATTTTTACTCCTAGTGTACTATTTGCTCCAATTTAACAGTAGTGATGTCTCGTGGCTTCACCCGCATCCATTTCATAGTCGTATGCGTGGTAATCGTTGAAGCGCCGCGTTTTGAAATTCGTTAGCAAAAAGGTGTATTTAGACATAAAAAACGACTAATGTTTACTCAAACGTAATTGAGCTGAGAATGGTTTACGGAAGATGTTTACGCGAGTGTCGGAGGTTTCAATAAACCCCTGTTTCACCGGTTCGCGTCGTATTTCTATGAGCTTAGCCGCAGCCATCAATAGTTCTTTGTGATATTAAGTAATCAGTTAAATGATTCAGTTCTCGCGCACAGTTTATTGCAAGGTCGAAAAACTCGATTTAGTTTGGATATAGTGGCTATTACTTTTTGTATTAGGCGTAAAAATTCACAACTCCGTCGTCTCGTGGACGTTTCGGGCGACTTCTGCACAAGAACCTTTCCACCCCAATCTCCTATCGTCATTTTCTACGCGAGGGTAAAATTTTTACTAACTCTGAATGTCATATTTTCTTATATCGAATTAAAAGCCTAAAAAATAAGTTGCAAATTTGAAGCCTAAAAAATAACCACCCTTTTTACGCGTGTTTGCGTAACAAATATTATTAAACTAATGATATAGCAAGCGCTGTACATGTGTATATTATATGCGTAAACAAGTCATAAATAAATATGAAACTCAAAGTCTTGATATAATTAGAAGCGCCTTGTAGGCAAATCTTCGTTTGTATGATAATGTAACTCTCTAACTTCTTAATAACAAAAATTATTAACAACATAGAAAGTGCATACGAGAGGTGACACAAGCGAAGATTGGAGACAGGTGTGGTTTAACGAGTTACGACGACATCAGTCAAATGCAACGTTTTATAGACCACTAGCCGCGCCGGGCGCGAACGTCGAGTACTCGGAACGACTGCAGCGAGCCAACCTTAAAAGATACACTATTATTCTATTTCACTGTAATTTACAAGAGATATGTAACAGTTGGTGTCATAGCGGTTTCCTTCTGACAGCCACATTTAGTTGCTTGGCCGTCGCGGACGTTTCTTTAGAGGTTTTACAGGTTGAGAGGTTGAATCTTCACCTTTTCATTAATCCTCGGCACCCGTCGGTGGTAGAGTGGTGTTATATCGACGCAATTCGAACCAATACTTGGCACCGATATGAGTACAGGAGATAGATTCACTTCGCACGTAATTTTCACGATTACGCCAATTTGCATATTTTTTTTAAATTATGGTTTCGTTATAGTTAAAATGGCAGCAGTGGATTCAATCTTAATACCTTTATATACGTCATATGTTGGATGATACGGGAGTAAACACACAATTTGATTTATGTGAAAATAGAAAAGTTTATTGTTACTGTAAAATTAAACACTCAAATTAATTGATATCAAATATTTACACATAGTGAACAAATGTACTAACTTACCAATAGACTAATCGACCATTAAAGGTTTTTTTACTTCCAATTTTCTAGTAGATCGGCAGTGTATTTATGTACTTTCCTTAGTTAGGACAGTAATTCTATAAAATTTACTTGTTACCGAGACGATGAGAAAATCTGTGAGCAAAGCGTTGTCATCGTCACACTTGTTAAGCGGCGAACAAATCTTACATATCTAATTAGTCGTCGCAATTGTTTTAATGTGGCTTGTGTATTTTCCACTTCGTAAACCTTCCTCAGACCAACGATTGTTTGAAGAAATTAGCTTGAGCCACTTGAGGATATTTAGCGGTTCGCTGTTAGCTATTTACCTACAAACCGAAAAACCAAATATTCTTTAAATGTGTAGAATATCATTACAGTGTGATAATATTTCCTTATCACTGCAAAAGTAATTAACAGGTCGCTAATCTCGGTTATAATTGAATGCTACAAGATAAACTTGGCTTAACATTGGCCGTAGTCGGTCGTTACAGTGATGACGTCCTCGACGGATACAACCTTAATAGATCTGTACGTGACCGTCCGGATGAATTTAGACTGTGCCAAATGTCATCTTTTTCAGCGCACGTGACATTCTCGAAGTGGAAACGAATAATTAAAGAAATAAAAGTAGCCAATATTACATGTCCTAAGATCCGTCAAAATTGATCCAGCTGTTTCAGAGATACGACAAAACTCTTTACATTTCATTTGCATTAAGCGAAAACTGACATTTTGATGTTAAAAAAGGATTATAACATTCGGATTGTACGCGTATGTTCGGTTGAGTCTGGACGTGCAATACTAGGCGTAGATCGCGGCCTTCCCTGCAATCGCGCTACGGGTGAGGCGTAAAGGCCTCCGCCCGCGCCCCGCGCCCCGCGCCCCGCGCCCCTTGCCCGCCAATCTGGGCCGTAGTGAAAGTGATCCGAGCGTGACGTCTCGACATTCGGCGCTCTTAATTTTATGCTCGTTGGACAATATTTAATTTCGGTTGACGCGTCGCCTGGCTCAGACGCGGATCGGGCTCAGGGGACCCCTCGCCCCAGCCTTCAGCAGGGCGAGCCAGTCTAGAACAAAATTATTATCAAAAGCGCATTTATCATCGCGCTCCCTTGAAATGCCACTCGCTTGCAGTTCATACGGAAAATGATTAGCACAAAACTGGGGCAGGAAACGGAAACGCATACACCTCAACGCAATAATTCAATGAAATATAGCAGCGATTATTATTTTTTAAATCTGCCAAGTACCCGTATTCCGAGCTGTGCCTTTTGGTCACAACGACCAACGAAATGCACTTAAACTGCACTTTTTACACCCACTCCGTGTGACAATCGGCGGCTTCGGCCGAGCGTAGGGCTCCGCGTCTGGCCAGACGGCGCTGGCTCCGTCGGCACCTCGGGTCCGCGTCGGCCCTCGTTATTTATATTAAATTAGTGGCCCGGCCGTCGTGGAAACATTAAGCGCCAGATAAATTAGAGTTTTAGAGAGAAACACGATATTTGTATTAGCGTAAGTGAGGATCGTCATTAAAGGAGAGGCCCAGGCGCATTACGACCGCGTTATCGGTCCCGCCGCGACACACCTTTTCGATTAGGTAGCCTGCGAGCGCCACGAAGGGCTCCGGCGCACTCTGCGAGGGCTCCTCGGCTGCGAGCGAATTCGCGGAGAGAAGGCTCCGCAGGATCGGCGGACGATTATAACGACGGAGCCGCTCTCCAATTAATGCACTTTTTTCAATGATCCCCTTACCCGTGTCGTAGAGCGGCGCGAGCCTCAGAAGCGCCGCCTCGAAAGCCTTTCCGTGTTCCGACGTGCCGGCCCCCGCCCCCGCCGCCGCGCCTCCCCCGCCGCCCTGCGCCTGCATTCAATCGATCCCCGGCGGTTTAAGGAACGCCGCTCGCCGCCGCGATAGTACCGAAACGCGCTCGTTAGCGCACTAGGTGCTACCGCCGACATACTAACTCAACGTGCTGATGCCATTTCGGAGCTTAGGACAGTGGCGTACGCCGCACACGGTTGGCGTGTACCCCTGGCGGGGCTACAGGTGTTATCTGCCGGTAATCTATGAACTGGCCGCGGACGGCCTAACGCAGGTCTCTCGTTCGCCCATCGAGGCAACGAGGACGTCTCCCCGCGCACAGCGAAGGCGCTGTTCGGTGAACTTGTCGAAATTTCAAAAAGTATTTATCACGTTGGTGCCTCGTTAATTTTCTCCGTGGGTCCCGTACATTGGGCACATTACGTTATCGAAATAAACGACCCTCGCCATGTAAGCGGGCGGGGTGCGGGGCGCGGGCGGGCGGCGCGGCTAAAGGCCGGCTAATGTATTCAGATGTCCGGCTAAAAACCGCCGATCCGCTCCCCGCCATCTACTAATTGTGCCGGAGCCGCTCGTCCCGCCGCACCAGCTTCAGGCAAGTCTGGCACCGGGCAGAGGGCAGAGGGAACGCGAGCCGAGTGAGCCTACTTCGGAAGTCAGCACAACTATAAGTGCTCGTATATGAGCACTTATACTGAGTGAATACCCAACATAGAAAAAAGGAGCTAAGCCGAGATCGATTTCAGATGGGATTAAAAAGCCTCGAGCGGCCCTTTTCCCCGACGCCGGCGCCGGCGCCGCGCGCCGTTATTGCCCTCGACATACTCCGGGAATGCTTTTATACCGGTGACATCGGACCTCTAATGTGTTAATCCACTCCTTGGATCTTGTTTTTGTGATATTAATAGCCAACAAAGGGCGCCGGCTCTCGCGGGGCGGCGGTGCGGGCGGGGGCGGGGGCGCGGGCGCGGGCGCATTAGCATTATTGATGGTGGTAGCGCGCTGGAAGTGAGTACCCGCGATGCGCTCGGCGACTCCGCGCGGGCTCCTCGGGCGAGGCGGCACATCGAGAGCCGAAAACCCGAGATCGCTCTAATTAATTACCTTCGACATAAAAAAAACAGTGACCCTTGTCGCGTTAAGAGCGGCGGCGCCGGCGCGGGAGCGGGCCGCGGGGTGCGGGGCGCGGGGCGCGGGGCCACTAATGCAGGCGCCACGCGATAAGGCCGGCCATGGGAAAGTGTCCCCGAACAATATCCGACATTAATTACCCTTATAATCCGGTGCGACTAATATGTGCGCGGACGAGCGGCGTTCCTTCGTCGACTGGGTGGACACGCTGTGCACTCCCGTTCAGCAAGACATCATTAAAGCCAATTAAAAAGAGAATGTGCGCCGTTTTTATGTAATCATTGCGTATTACCACGCCGCGCCGGTTAAGCGACCTTTTGAATCTATGAAGGCGGGCTCCGGACTCCCAGCGACCCTTGGCATGTGCCGGCGACGAGATGGAATTAATTCTGCCCTCAATCACTGTTAATAAGACCACAAGATATATTTATCTGACATTTTGTAATTTATTACTAATTCCTGCCCACCCGCTAAGATCTAAGAGAAGTTGCTGATCCCCTAATATTTGCTTAAAGCCTTATTTGCCTACAGGTGACATGAGTATGAAATCGCAACACCGGATGCTGATTACAGCCCAAAATAGCATTTCTAAGCATTTTTGGATTCTCAAATATATTGTCTCAGCTTCTTTGAGCCTGGGCGTGTGATTAGAACTTAACGAAAATTCTTAATCCGAGACGCTTCATTTCGTACCTACTCGTGCTTGTATGTAATATAATTATGTTTTCAGTATTTTATTATTTGTTTTTAATCTCACATAAATGCCGACAACAATTTACGCAGCCATAATAAAAGCCTCCTGCCAGAGCAGGAGAAAGCTAATCGCCTCGTAGGAGGCCTAAGGCAACAAAGCACTATATGCACATAATTGACGCAGGGCATCATTTCTATGCATCTAGTACATATAAAAATCATACAATTCCTTATGAATGCCAACTCTCGCGGGAAAATCAATGTTTATAATTGGGTGGGGAGTGCATTAACTGAAAACGCCTCGCTGCTACTTGTCGGCGGCGCATTTCAAAGGGGAACTATCTGCGTCGAAGAGAACGGCCGATAAGTGCTGCTCGGTTCAACGAATTGGAGCAGCGAGAGCTTCGCCCGAATAGCCACAATCGGCTCGCGGCAGGACAAATGCCCGTCTAATCTCTAACAGTCCTTCTAGCTTAAGTAAATTTAGGAGCTGTCTAATCCACCTAGCTCGAGTCTTGCTGCTTTCCGACTTCATTTTAATCGATATACTAAACTTTGCCTTCCTCTCTTCCCCCCTTCGTCTTGGATATCAGTCAATTGCTCCTCGTCTCTGACGGACGAACCCGACCTGGCGATTATATTGCGTTTTACATAAATGAGTGGCCGCCTCTTACAGTAATTACGGAGCGAGTATACAAGCCCTTCAATGTTCCGCGCCCGCTGAATATTCATGGCTCCGCGCGAGAGCCAATTAATGCTAGGCCGACGTCTAGCGCCTCGCGACGGGCGCGCCTCATACATCGCCCGGTCGCGACTCGTACGACGCTTCTGAAACGAATTGGCACAATAAAGTTTTCATTTGACCGTTCCATTTCCATAATTTAAGTCGCGGGATTTTTGGTTTTTAAATTAAGTATTTTATTTTCGCGAGCGCATATTAATCGGACACTTAACGGCGCAGCGCCGTATTCATTGCTCGCCTATTCCCTGCACATAAAGGGCGCTCCCCACTCGCGAAGAAGGCCGACGACCGAACATAAATAGCGCGCTCTCGTATGTGGAGATTGCTTCGGCCCCGAAACATATCGCTGACATTTATACATATTTTCGAAAGTTTCCTCACTCGCTACCCGTCGGTGGCGAAGGCCTCGCACTCATGACAGCCCCCCGAGCGCCTGCCAACAGTTACAATTGCTCCTTGTTTTTAATTGGATTAATAACTTTGTAAGTTTCAAGGTTTTCGCAAACATACGCCGTGAAGTCAGCCGTGCCCCTTGATACCTACTCGCCGGTGGGTGCACGGCGATGGGACAAATTCCTGCAGATGCAAATGTCGACACTTCGCCTTCAACTTGTTTGTGTAATAGCCGTCGATGCTAATCGCGACATTTTATAATTCTTACGAATACTATAACGACGGTAACCATTTTGTTTGCATGTTTGCTCTTATTTTATATCTAATCGACAGAGTTGATTGTAAAGAATTTAAGTTAGTGCTATAGCAACCCCCCTACTTGGTTTCGTAAATCTCTCAGGTCTCGAGTGAGGGGATGGCCGACTCTCTCATTGATTACTATTGAACAGTGGTTTTCAGTATTGTTTCTTCAATTACTGTTTGCCTATGCTGCAACGGAGGTGTGGGAAACAAATGCAGTGATCAGGCAGAGGGCAACTCGCACCACAGCCCTCGCTGGGCCGTTCGTGTTCGATCGAAAGTTCAACGCTCTGCGGCGGGCGGGGAGTCCATTACTTCAAATATTATGAATTCATTACAACTAATTTACGTCAAACTGTCGAGCGCCGCCTTTCACTCGCGCGAGGGCTTAAGCCAATTAAACGGACTTTCAAAAGCTCCATTCGAGCCAAGACCGTGTCGGCCTTAACCGCTTCCGATTTGAGTCGGTCTGTATAATTCAACATTTTCATTTCGTTTCATTTTTTAATCCGGGCTCAGCGAGCGTAAGGTGGTAGCAAATCGAAGGTCGCGCGGGGCGGGCGGCGAGGGGCGAGGGCGGCCGGGGGCCGGGCGGGGCGTGGCCGGAGGCTGTGCGCCGCGCAGGCGATTACTTTTTATGGTTTTTGTAGTCCAACAACATTTAGCTACACAAAACGCGGGCCTCGGCCGATCGATACCGTATTGCTCAATGGATTGTCAGCGTTAGCCATTCCTCTCCGAACTCTAGTCGCTATGTGGATGTCTGATGGCGATGGATCATGCTTTTCGACTGTTCCGAATTCGATTCCGTGCAAAAGAGATTGGCAGCTCATATGTGAGACCGTTCTGCGTAAAAAGAAAGTAGGCACCATCGCCCGAGTGTGGCTCGTACCTACCGGAGTCCATCAAGACCCATCCAGCCGTTTGCCCATAGAGGAGTTGATTATTCTCAAGGCGACATAAATTAATTGTTATCGAAACAATAAGCGCTTCGCACATTTAAATAAATTGCTCGTACGCTATCGGAAGGCACTTTATTTCAATAAACATCTCAGTGACGTGTCGCCAGGCATATACCTATGGCACGCGTTTAACGTTTGTAAGCTGCAAATTGTTGTAAGCATTGGAAGAACTGAAACTAATCAGGCCGATGCACTCGTAACATGGCCTTTCGAACAGGTAACCAGTGTTTACATTGTAGCAGAGTTTTTCTCGAACCAACCTAATGTTCCGCATCAAGTCGTCGTTCGCGATGTCCATAAAAACTATTATCGATGGAATCGTACTCGGCTCGCTAACGCCGAGACACTGTGAAAAACATATTTTCAACAATAACTTATGTACCAGATAAAACGGACAGGTGTTAAAGGTTTATTTGGCGAAGATGCGTCTTACAATGGGAAATTGTATTTTTTGTACATCTTTTGTAATGAAGTAAGTTTTATTTCTTCTAAAGAATTTGCTGAACTCGTAGAAGGCCATCAACGGGCGATGCGATTTTATTCGGTAAGAATTACATCTCGGACGGCAATTAGAATACAACCAGCGAATGCACCAGAAAGTCAAGTCCCGAGGACCGTTACTAAGTTGAGGCGCGGCTTCCATAACTTTTCAAGCTTTGGAAAAGAACGCTTTTCTATAAGTTGTCGCAATTGAAGGCGTTGTCGGAGCGGATAGCGGCAACGACCGGGCCATCTCCTCTCGTCTAATTACGCTTTAATCGCGCGCAAATGTAGCATTTCCGCGAAAACGAACCGCCGGAGATTAGTTTAATTGTTATGTTTTACAGTCGCGATAAGCGGAGCCCCAGACGCGCAAAAAACCCCTCTCTCTCGCCACTAATGAGGCAAAGTCCGTTTGGGAAGCGCCAAAAGTAGGTACTGTTAGCTAGATGTTGCGCCGCGCGTTCGCTTTTAACGGTCGCTTTATGGCTTTCTGACACGTCGTCGACTTGATTTATGGCATTTTTACGAGTGCATTATTTCCCTTTAATGTCGGACATTAAACGAGTAATTTACGGCGGAGCACTTTGCGTCTTCTTGTATCGTTTTGCGAATTTACAAGTTTATTGCGGCTCATTATAACTTATGTGGGGAAATGTAATTGTTTAATATTTAGCATAGCTTCACTTCAGGAACCGTTTAACGATCTTTTAAGCAGCCTGCTTCGTTAGGTTTATCTAATAGAAAGATCACATCTCCATAAGCTGCTTGGATTATCGCCTGTGAATGCGCTCACGGTGCCATTAAAGTCGCAGCGCAGAGGGAGAGGCGGCGGTTCCCACCGCAGGCGCCTGCACTCGAGTGCAAGTGCACGTGCGCCGCAGGTGCAGCCTCTCGACAGCGGCGGAGCCCTGCCGCGGCTCACTCAAAGAACAGATTCAGCTTCGGAGCCTGTGCGACAGAGACCAACTATTAATATGCATTTTGTCGAGTTTCATTTCCAAGAATAAAAACGAGGCGAAATCACTTCAATCGATATTTTTTGACAAGTAGGGAACTTACATCAATACCTAAGAAGCTTCAAATTGAGTTTTTTATTGTTATAATTACGATGAGGAAGTAGGTCTCGCTACAAGTTATTTATTGTATCATATCGCTTCCTACAATATTTAAAACCTTACATCTCCATATAGACGCGTTTGAGCGATTCGCCTCTCGCGCGAGATCGCCAAACGCCTAAGCCGAAGACGCAACCCGAAAAATTGCGGCGAATTTTGTTGAATCGGTCGGGCGCAGTGGCGGCGCTGCGCGAGGTTGGCGCGAGGAGGCGCGGGCGCGGGCGGGGCGGCGCGGAGGCCTTGTCTAAAAGATAATGTAATCCAAATGCACAATTAAAATAAGGTTACCGCCACCATTACGCGATATCGTATGTAAAACAGCTCTTGAACAATCGTTTCGTACTTTTCCACGCGATTAGGAAACGAGTAACCGAACGACGCAATCGCCCGTCGCCCGTCGCCTGGCGCGAAGCGGAACGCATTCGGGCCGAGCCGGGAGCTAGGCCAACTGCGGCGGGCACTCGAGAGCGGCGCCGGCGGCACTTAGCGCGGCGGCGGTGACGTGATCCCGTATCTGCCCGCTATCGGCCGATCATCAATCAGCGCGAGCAGACGCTGCATTAGCCGATCTCTAGATCTAGGCACATCTGCGATCCGTCGCGCCTGTCGAGAATAGCCGTCTCAAGGTCTCGACGGGACTCTCCGCGCAGCGAAGAACGCGCACGGCGCCCACGAGCGATCCGAAGTAAACGGCCAAGTACGCGAGGGCGGAGGGCAACAATTTGTATATGATCGTAAACATGGCGGCCTCGCTAATGCAGCGCATAAATCCCGCCCCGCCCTCCTCGCCCTCCGCGCCCTCCGCGCCCTCCTCACGTGTCGCCGCTGCGCCGCAATACTGTTGCCTACATTATACGGCTCCATCGTGATATATTCTCGACTAATGGCCGACATTCGATTTTACTGCATTCCTCACGAACTTTCGCGTCCACGATACTATATTATGGCGCGTCGTTTCGCAACTCCGGAGTGGATTATTTACTGATGAGAGAGATTATCCCATCGCAACAGAGGAACCTCTGAAATGCAACTCGCATAAACAGTCGCGCACGCGTTTAAGGGCGCAGACGCGTGTTTGTTTCACGAAAACATTTTATTAGTGGAGACGCTAAGGAATGTCGGGCGACGCGAGCCAGTAAATCAGCATCTCGTGTCAGTAAGACGAGGTGTCGGAATGCCCGGAATGGCGCGAGGCGGCCCGGCTCCCCTCGTCGAGGCAGTGGTCATGGGAACCCTGTCAAATGTGGCACGGGCAACCTTTAAGACGGCGAAGACTTTCCAGCGACATATGTTACCATATACAATATACCACAACAAACGAATTTAGCAAGTGTTTTTAATATTCCTCGATGCATGAGGATGTTTCTGAAAAACTGACAATTAACGAATATCCGTAAAAAGTAATATTGGAATTGAATTAACTGCTACGTTTGCCATGTTGTGTGTAAATGCGTAAAAGAAAATCTGCCTGAGTATTTAAACTTCGCGCGGCGATAGTCATTAAAGTCGTTAAGTCCATGTTTTTGGTAAAAAAGTGTGACAAGCGCTCTCGCCCTTCGCTCCGTCAGCTGCGTTTTTGCGCCTCGTGAAGGCACATGCGGCCGATTCGACCGTTTCCCACAAAAACTGTGCTTCAGCTCTCATAAAAAACGACAACAGTGCACTCAGGTGCTCACGCATCGCGGGGACAACTTCAACAGTCGACTTGACGCTATTCCAATAACGTTCCAATACGGAAATTAGCGCCATTTCAGAAATTGTTATCTCAAAGTAAGCATTTTTAAGTCTTAACTAGCTCCCGAAATCCAACCTCTCACTTGTAAAGGTCTGTTTAATACACCCGTGTAAAAAAAACCTTATAAATATAGTACTCCGTAGTCGTAATACGAGAAACTGTAATAAATTTCTTTTACGAGGAACCCGTGAAGCCGAATCGGACAAATTTAAATGATTTGTCGCACTTTTACAATTTGTGGCGACGTAACGCGATGATGACGGATGCTCCGCGCCGAGGGCTTTAGTAGGTACACGTGTTTGTTTGTTTGACAGACTCGTGGGCGGCGCGCGACAACCTCAGCTCTAAGTCACTCCTAAAGCGGCGCACACACACTCCTTAGCAATGAGCCGCGGTTCAACTATAGACATGCGCCAGGCAAACTAGCTCTTAGGACTTTGTACCGAATCGAGATTAAATAATAGAAATGTAGACTTATCACGCGCTTAGTTCCGGCGATTCGAAGACTAGACGGATCAAACGGTTGGCGACGCGTCTTATAATTCACTTAATTTCATTTATTAGCGTGATAGACCATGGGCGGAGGGGCCATCAGGCAGACGAGCGACCCGCGCGTCATTCGCACCACCCAGTTGTGTTTGAACCCATTTTAAATGTTTCACCCAAACTAAAGTTGGTATGTATGTACATGACAACTTTAGCGGACGACGTAAATGTATCGTTGTTTTCGCCGCTGGAGATACTTTAGTTATATTTTGCTAAAGGACAATTTAGCTCGCGTTTTTACCTACAATTAGTGAATAATAGAAACAGTAAATGGAGTGGACACTGCAGCCGTGTGAGTGAGCCCTTAGCGCGCTAGATTCGCGTGTGGGCTCGTTTCCACAAAATGTTATCGCGTAAGAGTGCCTCGCTAATGATTAATGCACTCACCGCTACACAATAGAACGGTACAAATGTCTCTAAGACCTATAGATGTATCGACGAGGATGACGGCGTAGGCGACCCCCCCCCCCCTCGCCTCGCCCGCCACCTCCGCCGGGCGACATTGTTTCGAGCGCGTTGTGACAAATCTACAAGATGATTAACTCTTAGACAAATATAGGCCATCGCTCGCAAACGGCAATTCTTGAAATACGCCTGACGTGCTTACGTACCGAGATCCCGCCACTTCTTTTTGAGGCAGTACAACTGCTTACAAGCGACTTAACCGCTTCGGAGGTTGGCTAAAAGGAGCCGAGGCGCGACGAGCCAGATGGACGGAGCGGTTCTGGTGTCCGTCACTCGGCCACTACAGGCGCTGCTTTATTTATATCGCATGGCTCGGGGCGAGGAGATCATTAAACTATTGGATAATATTCTAAACTTGTACTTTGACATCGATTCGCCTATCTTAAGTAATTGTAGCAGCGATTAAGCTGTTTACACGGTGTATCGGTGTCCGGCGTGTCGCCGAACGGCTCTGCGGGGCCTCCGCCGCGGGGCCTCCGCCGCGGGGCCTCCGCCGCGGGGAGGTACTTACTAATTCAATTCGCAGGAAAAACATAACGCGATCGATTTGTCAATTGTTGCGAACGATTTCGTTGCAGCGACATTAGGTAAGTGAGTCACTGTGGTAACGCGAGGGGCGGAGGCGGGGGCGGCGGGGGCGGCCTGCGCGTGCTCTATCGGCGCTCCGCTTATCGCCTGCGATGCGTCGCTTTAATCCACTTTGCGGAGCACCAGCGCCCTATCGCCCTTATCGATGTAATTACCGTCAAATGAGAATAAATAACAGACAGCGGGTTGATGATAGCCTAAGAGAAATCCTGAACTACTCTATCGAGCTCGGCAATGAAGCTTATGAAAATCCCGTATGGCTATTCTGTGATTATTATTAACAGTACAATGTCCGTTGGTTTCAGTTGGAGGCCGATGCGATAGTGCAGCGCAGTGCAGCAGCAGGATGTTCGGCGGCGGCGGCGGCGGCGGCGGGGGCTCGTACGGCGGCGACTGCGCGGACGGCTACGGGCTGGGCTACGTGGGCGGCGGCCGCCTGCAGCAGTACGCGGCGCACTTCGGTCCGCCGCAGAGCTGGCACCACCACGCGCCGCACCACGACACCTACGGTACGTCCCTGCCTTCAACGCGAGCCCCTCTCGTCCCGGTGCAGGAAGACGCAGACGGACGCACGTTGCCAACTGGACAATTGCGCGCGCAAACCGCAGCGCGCTGACTTGGCGGCACTATCGCGACGGTCTTTCCCAGAACGATAAACCATTTTCCCTTCAGGATAAACTCTTGTTATTCGACGATCTGCCGCGATGAACTTCAGCTTTGCGGATAAGGGCGCGTGGCGCGAGCGACGGGAGGCGGCGGACGGCGCGGCCTGCGCAAGCGGCGTGTGTAATCGCTCCGTCGTAATATTTTATCACCTATTTGTAACATAAGGCAGAGGTGGCGCACAAAAATACGATTGTCCAACGGAGCTCGCCGCGAGAGCCACGTGCCGCTAAACAATGAAACGTTAAATAGTGCAGATTATGTAACGGTTAGCGAACGTCACTCGAGGGTCGGTATAAAGCAGTAGGGCGAACGATGGCGTCGTAGATCGTCCGACGCGGCCGAGGGTCCAGCGGCGGCGGTGAGCTTGTGAATTGGGCCAGCGCGTGTGAATCAGTGTCGATAAGGTCGGCGGGCCGCGCTCCCGGTCAGTACGCGCCGTGACCTTTAGCCGTCGGCTGCGCTCTGGGCTACGTTGCAGATCCGATCGGAAACCGTGCCTCCTCGACCATGGACCACCCTCTTACGGAACGATTTTTACAGAGCCTAGTCCATCTCGCAGGTTTGTGATTCGTTTAGCTAAATTAAGACTCGCTTCGCGCTTTCGGGACTAGATCGAGATTGCCGCTTATCGTTATCTTTGAACTTTAGTTTTGTGCCCGCTAATTTAAGTACTTTGTATTCCTAACTTCCAAACAAAGCTTTTAACCTTACGTCGAAAGTGTGCAGTTAAGGCCGTTCTTTTTAACAAACACGTACCGACAGCGTAAACGTCGAGCAAGTTTATCCTTCTTAGGTGAATCACTCCGGCCACCTGTCAATCCTGACTAGTGACACCTAGTGCACACGCGTCTTCATTTCCGTCGATAACAGATCTGAATACTTCTGCAAAACTCGCAACAGGCGGCCGCAATGCGACGAATTGTTTTACCTAATCTCGCTGTCGATTCAAAATAATTAAACGCGAGGCTGGTCTTTGTGTTCAGGAGAGACGGTCCTACAGTACATTTTCAGCGCGAACCTGCGCTCGGGGACTGCGTTAGGTGTTCACTTCGTATTGAAACAATTACTAACCCGAGGAAATTATTCGGAAAGATACCGGCATTGAAAAGATCGACTTCCCTTCCGGAGCTTAATTGTAACTGTGATAAATGATTATTTATAACATAAGATCGTCGAGTTCGTGCGTGGCGAGCGTACCTAGCGGCCGCGCTGCTGATAACGCGCGAGATAATGAAATAACTAAACAATAAACAAGTACTATTGACACATCATTTTTCAAACTATCCATTCGGCAGCATGTTTATATCTAAAAGCAGCTGACGCGCGCGACTTTGTCTGACACAACCATTTCTATTTACTTTCTCGGAACTACAATTGCCATCTCTTGCAATCGCGTAACTGACGTAATCCCTCGTCGCAGTGCATCGAGAGAGAATTACCGAAATGGTGAAGTGTCTGTTAGGCGCTTTTGTAGGCATAAGACCCGACGCGCGTTTTAAATTCATTCAAATGCGTGCTATTTACGTGTTTGTTTTGGTCATAGTCAAACATCCCAACCAGACCGAAAAGCGAATCTGAACTGATATAGCTAACCAGATTTTGTGATCGCGAGTGCCCGTGGATATCTGCCAGACCACAGGTTGGCGACGCGTTGGGAAAGGCTCAGGTTTACTAAGTTTGAACTACATTGAGTAGATATGGATTGTCTTATCTTACACTCGTATAAAGGTAAGCCAGAACTTTAGAAACAATTAATACAGGATTTCACGAAGAATATTTAGTGGCTGCATTAGGTACCTGTTTTGAATGTTTGTTTTTCAAAATAGATACAAGAACCGCCCCGGCCGTGGCACTTGCATAGCTACAGCGATAGTCAGAGGGTTGCGGGTGGTAATGCGGCGCCCTGTTGCAGGTGGAGGCAGCGTCGGAGGCGTAGGCGGCGTGGGAGGCGTCGGCGCGGTGGGCGGCGGACTCTACGGACAGAACATGGTGATGGGCTCCTGGTGCGCGCCCTACGACGCGCTGCAGCGCCCGCCCACATACGGTAACCTACCCTCACAGCCATCGCTAGACCGACCCCTGTCCGTCGGCCGGCGCCGGCGGCAGGGCGAGCGCCCGCGAGCGAACTCGTTAGACCTGTACGCGCTTACATAGTTCCCTTATCGCAGGCCCGATCGGACGCGGATCCGCCCATACGCCTAAGCCGTAAAACATAAAATATAGCGAATTCCACATTTTATTAGAATTAATATGTAATTTATGGTGAACTGCACTCAGCTATAAGCATATGTTATATTTTATCGATCCGTTACGAAACAAAATCCCATAAAACTCCACCCGATTCGTTTTATTATTTTGAATTAATCCGACGGCCATTAAACGTCCGGCGCGCGTTGGGGTTCCGTGTGACATCGTGTGCGGAACCGACCCGCGCAAGGTTATGCTGCTCACTGTATTGGCGCCGAACGAGATAGAGCTAGAGGGTCGCGTTAGCCACGCGACGCACCGGAGCTGGCTGACGTCAGGCAGATAGCCCAGCCGCAGCCGCAGCCGCAGCCGCCGCAGATAAGCGCCTATTTTCTGAAATAACTAATAAATACAACTCATTAGTCACCGACTGAAAAATTGAGGAAGGCCTATTTATTATATTAGGACTGTTCGGTCCGTGGGTGGGCTGAGAAACCTGTCGTCGCAGTAACGGGTGCAGAAGTCGCTCTTTGTTCTAGCAACGCGAGGCCCAAATACATTAACTCTTTAATCTTTGGAGCCAAATGCTAGAGAATTTATCGGTTAGGGCTTCGGCCGATGTCGCTAGGCCGCCGTCAGGGCTTAGGACCTCGACGTGCGGCGGACGTTTGCATGTCTGGTGGCGCGCAGATGGCGTGCTGGAGGCGTACGAGGAGGGCCGCGAGTGCGTGAACTGCGGCGCGAACAACACGCCGCTGTGGCGCCGGGACTCGACCGGGCACTACCTGTGCAACGCGTGCGGCCTCTACCACAAGATCAACGGCGTCAACCGCCCGCTGGTGAAGCCCAGCAAGCGGCTGGTGAGTGTTCTCGCACGCCCTAATCTCTGCCCTCTGTTTAGGTGCCGACGCCGAGCTTCTCACGCGCTTCTATAAGGACGGCTCCGTGCAGAGGTGGATGAGCGAGGGCATGGCGCGGGGCATGAAGAAGGTGAGTCGGTGGCGTGTAGACTAGTGCATGCCCCCCGCTCCGCCTCGCACCCGCTCTCTCTTGCCGCGCTCCCCTAGTGTACACGCTGCCGCTCCCGCCCCAGCC
>JAOSYY010000010.1:8063129-8074158 GCA_025727935.1 Hebomoia glaucippe
CGGGCGCGGCGGGCGCGGCGGGCGCGGCGGGCGCGGCGGCGGGTTCCGGGCGGGGCTCCGGGTCGGGCGCGGATCACAAGACGGTGTCGAGCGTGTCGAGCGAGCGGAGGAGCGCGGGGTCGCGCGCGCACCAGCGGGCGAGCTCGTCGGGCGTGACGACGCCGTCGGCGTTGGTGTCGATGAGGTGGAAGATGCGGTCGACGTGCGTCTCGGCGGCGGCGCGCTGCACGGGCGGCACGGCGGCGCGGCCCAGCAGCTCGTACACGGCGCGCACCACGGCCACCATCTCGGCGCGCGAGATGCGCCCGTCGCCGTCCACGTCGTACAGCGCGAACACCCACGACAGCTTCTCCTGCCGCGAGCCGCGCCCCACGCGCGACAGCACCTCCAGGAACTCCTGCCAATCACCAGAAGAGGACAGGCCTCCTTCATGCGAGCAACAAACTCGATAGCACTATAAAAGCGATTCGTTGAATAGCAAACAAATAGCCAATTTCAGTGTTACGTAGATTACCCTCGACGGGCGATCTGAGCGAAACAGCTCTGTCCGTCTCGCTCGCGCACCCGCACGCACGGCTACCTCCGTCCCGCTCGCGCGGATGCGGTGCGGCGATATGATCGAAGCATTTTTATAGTGGTCGCCGTTTCAAATAAAATGTATTCCCAATGTATTGCGGTGTAATGTTCGTCGCTTTTATAGACCAGTGCGTGCGTGTGTGTGTATGTGTGTATGCCCACACACAGCGTTAAGTGAAGCGCCTCACCTCAAAGTTGAGTTTCCCGCGCTGCTTGTGCTTGACCGTGTTGAAGACGTAGTGCGCGTACTGGGTCGCGTCTGCAAAAGGTTTGAGAGGCCTCGTCAAGTCAAGTTCAAGGCGGGCTTCTGACTAATTAGGAAACAGGATATTCACCGCCCAGCGGGAAGAACTGGCAGAAGATGTTCTTGAAGGCCTCCTCGTCGACGACGCCCGTGGGGCACTCCTGCTTGAAGCCGCGGTACATGAGCTTGATCTCGTGCTGCGAGAAGCGCGAGGTGCCGGCCAGCGTCGCCGGGGGCTCCGGCCGGTAGCGCGCGCCCGGCACGCCCCACTCCTCCGCCTCCTCCTCCGCTGCGGCACGATCTAAGATTAGCGCTAGCCCGCGTCTCTCGAGTGGGCAGATGCGTCGCCCCGATAGGGCACACCAGCGCTTGCAACTCATCGAGCTTCGCTAACGAAGGCCTTCTTTCCTCGGACTTTAATTCTTAACGATATTTCCCGCCACTTACCCATGCTGAATTCGGCCGTCTTGCTGCCGCCGCCGCACCCGCCTCAGCCGCTGCCGCCGCGGCGCTGTTGCTGCAGGTCGCTGGTGCGAGGGATATCTGCATTGGGGCATGAGAAAAGGTTTAAGGGCGCGACCGGAGGCGAGCAGGCGGCGTGAGACTAGATCGCTTTGTCTGGTGAGTATCGAAATGGGTGGCGGGAATACTCGGTACTCACAAATTGCGACAGGCAAATGGGGCGACGTGTTTCTGCGATTGTCTCTGCAGAGGCATCGCGCCATCTTTTGTTCTGTGCCCGACCAAAGCAAACAATCTTTTTAATCTCGTTCCTCGTTTCAAATTACTCTCTTTTATTACTGTTTTAATCAAAGGTAACCATCGACCGTAAAATGCAACGAAATATCAGGATATAGAGAAAGAAAAATTGACAAAATTGGACAACTGTAACTATGTAAACTGCGTGTCTCCCCGCCCCGCCCCGCCCCCGCCCATCCCGCACACCCGCCCACCTCGCACTCCGTCCTTGTAGGCGCGGGCGCAGGCGACGCTCGAAAGTCCAGATTCTAGGTGATCTTTTGAGGGCATTTCGAGCGCCGCCTACGTCCACACATCTCGTAGCAGCGAGTTGGCCGAGGCTGTCGGTCGGGCTCAAAGAGTCGCGCATTTCCTCTCTTGCTCCACCTCACCCTCTCCAACGCATAAGGAAAATGGATAATATGTCCATAACGCATATTTCTACTTCAGTCTTATAATATAACGCTTTTAATAATATAATAATGAATGGAAGACTCGCTATCGGCCTACTTCGCTGCACTGTATCGAGACATTTGTATGTAAACAATGAAAATAGTAAAAATAATGGAGCGAGACAGGGAGTGGCGCGCGGCCAATGGCGGCCCGCCCGCCCCACTCCTGCGCTAACGAGTTATTGAAGGCGCCGGTGATGGGCTCGCTTCCGCTTACTTTATTGCTTCACTTGGATTTCATAAACATTTTCCGTTCACCGATACGGCGCTCCATAAATAGTTGGCTCCTATCGGTGGAAGGAAGATGGGTGACGGGGCACTCTGCTGGTTTGCGGCCGATAATTAACCTAGCGATTAGTGTAGCGAACAGGGCCTGTCGGCTGCATTTACATAAAATATGCAATTACCGAATGGCTGGCTCGTTACTCGATATCAGCAATAAATAATCTAGTCACTCGTTAAAAGTTCGCTCTAATATCACGCCGTTGCGTGTAAGCCGCGCAGATAAGCCACCCGAGCCCCATCTGGCGGGTCTAATTACATGTGTTGTTTTGTTCCATATTTTTACTATTGTATTGTTTATGTTTAATAGTATTTTTCACAAGTCGTAAGTTGTAAGGCGCCTAGGCTAACCGATAACCGTTGTCCTCGCAGTCGGCCGCCCGACGGCACGGCCAGTGCTGCACCAACTGCGGCTCGCGCAACACGACGCTCTGGCGGCGCAACAACGACGGGGAGCCCGTCTGCAACGCCTGCGGCCTCTACTACAAGCTGCACGGCATCAACCGGTACGGGCCCCGCGCGCGCTCGGCCTAGGTAGGCCACGCCTGTCGACGAGAGGTGATCTCTAACGCTCTGTCCCGTTGCAGGCCCCTGGCCATGAGGAAAGACGGCATTCAAACGAGGAAGCGAAAGCCGAAGAAGTCGGCGAACGGCTCGAAGCCCTCGCAGGACGCGCCCAAAAAGGACGGACAGGGCTCGCCCGGAGTGGACGGTGCGTACTACTTTGGGAAATGCGTTTGTCTTCTGTACTGATTCGGTCAATACTAATGTATCGAATGGTCGCTTATACGTTTAACTCTGTGCTCACAGACAGCAAATCGAGCATGGCCGAAGTGCCGCTGCCGCTGACGGCGAGCATGTCGGCGCACGGCAGCAAGGCGCGGCCGGAGCAGGCGGGCGCAGGCGTGGGTGCGCACGCGCAGCCGCCGCAGTACCCGCTCGCCATCCCCTCGGGCACCGCCTTCCTCTCCACGCCGTCGCTGTTCAACATCAAGAGCGAGCCGAGCGCGGCCGCGGGCTACGACGGCTACGCGCCGCACTCCTCCGGCGGGCCCTACCACTCGCAGCAGCACTACCTGCACGCGCTGCAGTACGGGCTCGGCAACGGCGAGGAGGAGGAGGGCAGCGGCTTCCTGCACCAGCGCAACGTCACGGCCCACGCCAAGCTGATGGCCTCCACGTAGCGGCGAGCGGAGCCGGCGCACGAGCGCTAGTGCCGTCCACGCGGCTCGCCAGCCGAGGCCCGCCCTTCGGAGACGACCTGGACGCCGTTCGACCTCCGAGCCGACGGAGAGGTCGACGCTTTAGTGCTCCGTTCGTCTCTCGACAACTTCGAGGAGTATTTTTATGTTGTGTAAATACGGAATATTATTTTAATGTTAAATCTTTGGGCACACATTTATAAACAAATGGACACGCGACATTTGCGAGTTAGGTATTTGCTAGATATTTTGAATTTGGAATGTTATATATTCGTTAGGTTTACTTTCTCGGACAGATCGCAGCGCAGAGCTCACGGGTCACTTCGCCACCCACGCGTTAGCATAAGTGTAAGTGTAGGACATGACGCAACGAATATGTCGCGACACGTCTTCCCGGAACATTGGTCTCGGGCCAGATGTTATGGTCTTGTACGTATCACAAATATGTCTCTCCGAAATAAGTGAATAATTAATGAGGCGTTTGCGCCGACGCGTTGTAATGAGTCGAACCCAGGTGCGAAATTCTTATGTATAATAGAAATATATCTGACTGATAGCTGTTGTCTTCGATCTTGTAATTTGTACATTGTTTAGAGCAACCGCTGTCGCGTAATAGGGCGCCCGCCTAACCGCGCCGCGCGAGCGAAGCCGGGCGTCGGCGTCGTTATAGTTCCTTTGCGAGAAACACTAGTGACTAGTCTATAATTTGGAGGTTTTTGGAATTGTTTCATGTGAAAAGTTTATAAGATATGGAGTAGTTAAACATTTAAGTAGTATTATTAAGGATGTTCCCGTATAAATAATAGCAAAGGTTTAAGACTCCGCGCTAAACAAAAATTGAAATGAATAGTTTCGTCTGTGTTCAGGACGGAGTTGAATCGATGCCGTTCTCATGACATGAGTGGTTCTATCGAGTCCTCGGTTATCTCTCAATTTTATTAGTAATTATTCTTTAGACTAATATAGAAAGGCATTTATCTATAGTTGTAAATATTAGGTGTAATTATTTGAAATCTCGTTTATTGTGAGTTTAGTTGGAATATTTGTAAATGTGCCGGAGTACAGCGCGCGCTCGGAGCGGATCTCTTGCCGAGTGAGTTTAGTGCAAATGTACAAAATTAAATAAAATACATATGTGCAGAGCAATGTTGCTTTTTATTTAACGGCAAATGAGACGTCGTCGGAGTCTACGAGTATAGAAAAATAATTATCACAGCTGCTATAGAACACGACAGGAATATTGAGTTTTATTTACAAAATTCTAATATTTCTTGAGAGGCATTTATTGGTCGGCTTCTCTGGCGGCCTGATGCAGGGCATCTCCTGAGAGCCGGTAGTAGCACCACTGTTCAGAACTGGTCAGGTTGACGGCACCCTTGCCTTCATAGAAAGCCTTAGCGTCATTCCACTCCAACACATGGAACTCCAGGCGGGAACAGCCAGACGACGACGCTTCCTGACCAACAGAAGTACTTACAATTTATATTACCTAATAAAGAATAAATATAATGAGAAAGTAGACTAAATATATATCGAATATTCTTACCAGATAAAGATAAATAGCATGAAGAAGAAATTGTGAAAGTTGTGGTTAGTTTTAAGTTTCTGGCAACTAATCATTTTAAATTGATTCAAATCAAAGCCATGCATTATTTACCAAGAGGTAACGTACTTTTTTTGTAACCTCTTTTTACCCTTTCGAACCCTCAACATTGATACTAAGTATATTTGGCACTTAAATTCGCAATGCGCAAACCTTAGCAACCGCATTGAAGAGCTTCTTGCCAACACCTTTTTTTCGTTCACTAGCCCGAACGTAAAGGTCCTCCAGCATCATGGCGCGCCCTTGCCAGGTGGAGTATGTGGGAAAGTACAGAGCGTAACCGACAACCGGATTCGCAGAAATCTTCTCTACCTCGGCCACCAGGCATCGAAAGGCCGGGGGCTGAGATTCGAACCCGTCCCGTTGGAGATCTATGACATTATAAAAATAATTTCACATTAATCCATTTTCAATTCCAACCGCTTTTCTAAGGAAATGCAATCTGGCAAACTGTTGGTACCTTTTACGGATATTTTCGGCCCATCCGGCATCTTCTCAAAGTCAGCAAGTTCCTGAACATAACGTTAATTATTGTTCTAAACGAAAACTGAAAAAGTTTAAGGTTATGTTTTCTTAAGCTCTAAGTATACTTGAATCATTTCAGCCACGGCTGCCATGTCCTCGTGCTGCGCAGCGCGTATTTTGATATCACTATGCTCATAGTTAACGGCCATTTTAAATGATATATTTACGTTTCTGACTGCTCTCAAGGCTACGAATAGCCGGCCATGACAACAGAATGACGAAAACAAAAGCAGCTGCTTTGGAAAAGTGACGCGCCGCGCCAATGCCAAATGTCAGCTGCCAAAGCCAAGCCTCATAGCATTGTTATTTCCAGTATTGCAATAAAACATCTCACTTAATAATCGATTTAATAATAATGGAGCGGGTACAATACGTATCCATAATCCTAATTCATTTACAAATTATTTATATTACAAGAAACAGTAATTATATGTCAATCAATACAGTCCGAATTTAAATATAAAAATATTCTATTTTCAAGAGTTATTTTACGCGTCACTATTTACAGCCTTAATCTCTAACCGTTCAGTGCGTCGACTAACTAAAATATATTTCAACTCTTATTAATTTCATTGCATTAAAAGATTATACGCAAAAATAAGGATCATAACATAATATAAATTTGATCTTAAACAGAATCCCTCGAAGGACAAGACACTTAAATAAACAAAAACGAAACGGGTGTATAAAAATGGTTGTTAAGATGGATGATATTCGACAAATCTCTCAGTGGTGTCATTGGGCGTAGTCTTGCCGCAGCCCGAACTCCGCCGCGTACGCGTTCGTCCACGCGCTGATCGGGTCCGACGTCGCTACGGGCACAAACGAAAAAGTAAGTATAAAACAGCCCAATCGGCCTCGTTGCTTGGATAAAATTATAATTATAAAAATTATAATAATAATATCTCCATCAAAACGATAATTAATGTTAATAGTAAAGATCATACTTATGTGTGCCATCTTCTGCGCGGGGGCCGACGGCGACGTTCGGGCTTCCGGACTCTGGGAATCCTTCGTGTCTGAATCTGGAAAGCGATGCTCGTTTTAATTGAGCCATTTAAAACCGCTTTGAGGTATTCAAAATCGACGAGTTTGCTACGTACTGTAGGTGTCGTCCGCATGCAGCGCGCCGACGGTGACGCGACGCTGCGCCTGCGCCTTGAGCATCTTGCTCATGGTATTGCGGGGCGTGGGCGGCGGGCGCTCCAGCGAGCGGCCGTGCGCCGCCGACACGTGCCGCTCGAGCATGTACCGGCGCTCGAAGCGCTCCTGGCAGTAGGGGCAGCGGAACATGCGGCGCCTCTCGGGCGGCGGAGCGCTGGCCTCCGGCGGGGCGCTCGGCTCGTGCGACTTGCTATGCGCTAGCAGGTTGTAGCGCTCGGAGAACCTCTTGCCGCACACGGAGCACTCGTGGCGCTTCTCGCCGCTGTGCACGCGCTTGTGCCGCTTGAGGTGGGACCGCGTCATGAGCGCCAGTCCGCACACGTCGCACGAGTGCGGCTTCACGCCCGAGTGGGACAGCTTGTGCATCTTGAAGGACGACGTGTGGATGAAAGACTTGCCGCACAGGTCGCACTGGAAGACAGTTCCGAGTTCTCATCGTGTATGCACTCGAAGTCGAAATATATCAACGCACAAACAATAGAAACCGTTACCTGATAATTAAGTTTGCCCGTGTGGATGTTGTTATGCCTCTGTAGGGCTCCCTTAGACGGGAACAGTTTATTGCACTCTTCACATTTCCAGTCACTGATACCTGAAATATTCAACGATAAATCGTGGGCACGAACGTGAGTGCAGCCGCGGGCAAAGGCGGCTGTTTAATAAGAAAGTCAGTTGAGACTAAGCAACGTGGTAGAATGTTCGTGAAACCTTTGTGGAGCGCGACGTGTATGTCGCAGGCGCGCTTGTGCTTGTAGTGCGCGCCGCAGACTTCGCAGATGTAGGGCGGCTTGCTGTTGTCGTCGTGCTTCTGCTTGTGCCGCTCGAGGCGCACTGCAACATGCCACTGGAGATACACTCACCCGAGCGGTGGACACTGACACATTTATTGTACCATATAATATACCAGTGCTCATCATATTATAAGAGAAAAGCTTATTATAACAACACATTGAAACGAATGCTGTCACATTATTATTAGTACTTCTCCTTCAAAGTTCCTATTCACTAGAAAAGCTAAGTCACCAATGTTGTTAAGAGACACACCTAGAGATGTATATTTAGATGGACACAAGTCACAATAGTGGTACTTCTTGGGTTCTTTGCTGCCAATAGAGCCTTTTTTCCTGCCACGTCTCTTTTGCTCTCCGTTGCAACTCTTCTCTTCATTCTCAGGATCCGGAATGTAATCTTCGTCGTCATCGTCATAAGCTTCTGCTTCAACTTTGAAAACATCATCGAAATCATTTTGGTCTGCAGTTTGAGGTCTGAAAAGTTAATGTTTGAATTAAGGCAACAATTATAAATTATCCTTATATACCTTTCAATATTATATTCTTTAAATACCTATATGCTTTAAAACTACCTACTTATCATTTTCTTCTTTCTTTATTACTTCTACTTGTATGGGAGCCATGTGTTTCACTAACATGTGGGACACCAGGCCCGCTTGGCCTCCTTTGCCACTTCTCACATTGCACTCTTTACACTCCCAACTGTAAAAGAAAACATTGAGAATGAACTACCATAATAACCGCTCCCAAATAACCAGTAAAGTACATCAAGCCACATTAAAGAATTATCTATAATTGTTGGAATAAATTGGTAAACATCTGTCCCTTTTAATTAAATAATATAAAATATATATCAAAACAGAAAAGGATCATCTTTGCTTGAGAACTATGTAAAACCTAAGAAAAACATTTGTAATTGCCACATGTACCAACTATGGTTCTATAATAAGTTAATTCACCAATATATTGTATATGTGTTGTTAACATGCCAAATAAATAAATAAATTAGAAATAAAAATAACAAATACCTTTCACCATTTATTTTTCGTTTATTTTTAACTATCTTCCGTTTATTGAGCTGTGAGTCATTTTTCCGAGCAACTGATTTTGGAATAATGCGTTTCTTCTTAGTTAAAGAAAGAGGTTCGTCTTCAGAATCCGAGCTGTGTGCAAACCTAACATGGTTGCTGTTCTCACTCTTAACAATCTCAATATTAGATACGTGGGATTCAAATAGAGGATTTTTACTCAGTATTGCCTCAAACGCTACTTTGAGTTTCATGTACTCAGTCTCTGTCTGCTCCAGTACATCGATTAGGTCGAAGCAGTCTTTACATATTTGCTTAGTGGTATTCTCTGCATTGAAGTCTACCTGAGTGTACTTAGAAAGATAGTCGTGGAGCAGAGTGCCGGCGTTAGTCTTCGTATGAATATCGGTGAGGTCGGGGCTGCGCTCCAGACAGAGTGCACATTCGACGAGCTCTTTTTTCACAGTTACTGCTTCCTGTTTGATTTGATGTCCTGTTATCACTTCATTGCTCTTCTCTAAATTCTTGTTCTCATCACTAGACTTCGCCACACAAGCGTCTTGACATATATCAGTCATTTTAATAACGCAATCTTAACTCCTCTAAGAAAATTATGAATAGAAGGCTAGGTATTACTTTAAAAACATCACGAATAACTTTTTAAATGATTAAAAACCAAATCATTCGAAAATCGAAACATTGCTTTCATTATAGATAGATATTTTTTATTAGTCTTAGACCACAGACTAAACAGAGATGTTTTAAAGTGACAGCTACATTGTAAAAGCGTAATTTTTTTATTAAGGCAACATTTCTAAAAAGATTTAAATATTAGTTCCATCATCATAAGAAATACTATTACCACCTGTAAAAAGTTAATTTATGAAAAAAGCAATTTTATTTATATAATATTTTAATATATCCTCTATAGGTACAATTCTACATTATATTATTAATTTATGATACATTCTTAATTCTTCTTGTTTTAACTTCTAGTATTGTTGGGATACTACATTTTTGGTACTTAATACTTGTTATATTTTTATTGGTAAACTAGCGATGCGACGCGATTTATCCCGCTTTAATTTTATGTATATATGATGTTTATCAATATTTGTTTAAATTTTTCGAACCTGGCCAAACTATCAATTAACAACTAACAAACCGACAAATCAACCAAAATTGTAAGACTGTTACAATTACTTTGATATTATAAACAAACAAATTTAATTTAATAGATGTCGTACCTGACAAATATTAATTACTGCTGTATCCCGCGCTTATACCCTAGTCACAGTATCTTTATAAATTTGTGTTATTCCAATGTATGAGGTATATTTCTATAAAGTTTCATTCAAATCGTTTCAGTAGCTATCGAGTGAAAGTGTAACAAACATTCATACCCACAAACCTTTGCATGTGTAATATGAGTAAGGATTTTGAATAGTCAAGTGGAAGCAACGTATAGTTTGAACGCGGCGGCCAGCCAGGCGGATCGCCCCCAACCCTTATCCCCTTGCAGACAATCACCGAGCGAGACACCGCGGACGAGTGCAGTCGCCTTTTTGCACCGGTCGGCGTAGACACAACTAACGTACGGAGTTCCGAGTTTGCCTCCAAGGTTTTTTTAAATGTGTAGTATCTATATTTCCGTCCCTTGACATTTTTTCTCTGTGCTGAAAAATTTTTTGACGGTTAAAGTGAAAACTGTTTAACAAATTGATGGCATTTTCATTAAACAGCAGATTAAACAAAGGATAAGTGTAAATTGGATTGGTAAGTAGTGATATATTTTAATGTTGATTTTAGTATGTCGAATGAAAATTAAGTTTATTTTGTTTAAAATCCGTCAACGGAGTTATAACTTTTAAAAACGTGAACACATGTTTACGATACAAATTTCTTTTTATTTGCTTACAAAAATGTCTGTAAAGGCTAAAACAATAGTGACATGATTTATATAATGTGACTCTTATCTAAAACATTGCCTCGTTACGGAAAAGCCGAGGAGGTTGTAAACCATACTACATAATTATGGACTTATATGTTTGAAAATATAGGTGACTTTTAAATTATTGTTTCACGAACTTTTAGACATACTAAAGATAGGCTGTGGACCGTAAAATAATGTAGCTGATATAATAATTGTGTTATAATTAAATTTAAGTGATAGAGTCGGTTTAACACAATTAAAGAGCCGATTTGCATAACACTTGTTCCTGCAGTGCACAATGGCCGACATTGTTTGTAATTCAGGTCAACAACCCTCTTCTGATTTCTACATAATATCTGTTCACGTGAACCACTTAAGAAGGGCCTTTAAGAGAGTGCTACAACTATTTCTTCCTTAGACTTATCAGCCTTTATTTAGCCCCATTCTCTGTCCCGGGTTTGTTTGTTATATAGTCAGGAAAAATGCTTTAT
>JAOSYY010000010.1:8086982-8100180 GCA_025727935.1 Hebomoia glaucippe
AAAAACCCCGATATTCGTCCATCCTTTAAGAATTAGTGTGGGGATTGTGGGCCGTCGGGTGGCTTCGCGGTGAGCAGTCGCGTGTCGTGGCTAGTGTGTGAGAGTCGGTGCGCAGTGTCCGCGCTCCAGCCACGAGGAACATTGCTCGAGAAAGTGCCAGGTTTGATCGCCGGATAACATTATGAGGTAATTTTATTTATAAAGCATAATTGTGTTAGAAATATTTAATTTTTGTAATTATGTTTGTTTGGTGTCTAAAATTTTAGTTAAATGCAGATGAAAAGTAAAATGATTACATCTAAAAATTAATTAATTTTAAATATTTGAAACATAGCAATTACTATAGTATGTACTAGTGGGTTATTGAAAATTAATAAACCATTTATGATATACTGCTTCAGCCCTGCGTTTACGTAAACATATATTGTTGAACAGTACTGTTCTTTTCCAGAATAATATTCGCGACCCTCCGTTTTAAACTTATGGTGCATACTATTTTTTCAAACGATACGAAGCCCTAAAAATATTTTAACACCCATAAATGCCTTAAAATACATATTTAGTCATTATTTTCCACTTCGTTTTTTTTAAATTATCCGCCAAAAGTATCCCCACTAGTAAGACTATTAAATAATAAATTAAAACGAGTTTTCGCTACTTTGCCACATCCTATTATTAAGAGAATCGCTTAAGACGATGAGAGAACAAGGAACGGGTAATATGGAAATGTTTATGAATCAACTTTCATGCGTCGAGTCGAGTCGAGGCGGATCTCGTGAAATCCGCGGCACTTTCTCCCGCTTACGCAACGCGGGCTCGACCCGGCCTGACCTTACGGATGTCATTTACTTATTAGCTAAGAAATCCCCTGATTCTGCGCTAGAATCAAAACAAAACAAGGAAACACATACGCTATGTAGTCACATCCCTCTAAGTAGCAAAGAAATACATTAGTGTTATTAAACGATGAACAGGGTTCATTAAGGTGCCGATAAGAATAAACAATAAGAAAAAAGAGTTTGTCAAAAATAAAAGCAAATTCGGAATATACGAGAACGTGTCTTTGTATCAATCAAAATATATAATACTTATGTTAGACTTTATTACTGAATAGTTAAATAACTGTTAGTTGCATGTTTATGATTTGTCAAAAGCGGAAGAGAAACCGTTCTGTGCATCGCAAGTTTGGCATAACAAGACATGAGTATTTTTGTATTATTCACGCGTGAAGAACGCAAATGCGGCGAATATTAGAAGAATTAATATTTTTAACATACATTTCTGGTGACAATGAACCAAACGCGTTCATTAAAATAGTGTTTACAAACAGGAGTTGTAAGCGCCGCGTCATGGCAAGAAATTGATGGGCGTGCGAAGAATATCAGATATGTGGGTCAGCGCTTAAGCGTTAAGTGTTGTATGCGTTATGCAACGACGAGGGCCTGCAGCCCGCTTCGATAACAATACGTCATACTTTAGTCATTCGTCTACGATTATTGCTTTCGCCCTCGACAAGTACTTAGGAATCGCTTGTAAAATGTGCTAATGTAATTTATTACCATTTCTGTATTTACTTCAGAAAAATGTGGACCCAGAGCGTGCTGATCTGCCTTGTGATACTGGGCTGTGTGAACTCAGAGAACAGCACCCTGGCGAGTATTGGAGACACGTGTGATGCGTGGGACCAGGGAGCGTTCAGCTTGCTGCTGGAGGAATGGGCCACGACGGAGCCGACTTCCCAAAGACAAGGTTATCTCGAGTTTACATAAAGGGGGCAAGCAATGGAAAATAAAAACTACTTTAAACAAAATTAATATAATTTTATTGTATTATTATGTTAGGTCGTGTGATGGCATTGCCTCCGACAAAGGGCTACTACGTGACAGAACGAATGGATGGGCCCCTGGTGCCCCCGCCGCTGCCCCACGGGCCTGCGCCGGGTCACGCCCCACGCGGGCCCGGCAGACCCATTCCGCTGCAGCCCAACTCTCCATATAACAACGCGCCACTCCAAGGGTACAACGGGCCTCACGGGTACAACGAGTGGGACTCGTCGTCTCCGCCAGGAAATGGCAAGATTGTCAACAAACCACCGAATCCTTATAAGGACAAATTCAGACCCAGTTATGTAAGTTGCTCAATGACCAACGTAATCCTCTTAATGATAATATCAGCATTCAGCACACATCAGTATTAGCAATTTTCAAATTTTAATTCCTTATTTATATTTCAGTCTAATGAACTATATTATATAAAGGTGTAAGAAGACTGCTCCCAAAAACGAAAACATGTGATAGTATTAATGACACCTTTGATGATGGAACGGAAAAAATCGATCATGACTATAAAAAGTCATATTTTTAAAACGTTCTTAGAGTTATTTACGCTCCATCATATTATTATAGCTAAATGAAATGATAGTTTTATAAAAAATACGTTACTAATTAAATAAAACTAACAATGAAACACAAATTTAAAAACAGCTGATGCTCGGTTCAACGAACGCACAATGCGAACATGAAAGTCTTAATGAAACTGAATTTGTTTTTAGTTTGCTAAAAAACGTTTTAAAATGTATTTTTTACAGTCAGGATCGATTTTTTTCCGTCCCATCATCAAAGGTGTCATTGATACATGTCTTCCTTGTTGATTCACCTGTCTTCATGTCTTCGTTTTCGGGAGCACTTTTCATCATGTATAGAAAATTATGTGTATATATGTGAAGGCCTTAATGAGTTCATTATAGAAACCTATATTTTTCTATATATGTAATTATATTTAGGCACCCCCGGCCCCGCCTCGTCCCCAACAACCAAACTCGATAGACCGCTTGGACGACCCTCCGCGCAAGCAGGTGACCGAAACAGACCTGTACCTTTTAGGCGCTATCGAGAAGCTCGTCTTTCGGGCAGACCTTATGGAGAAGCGACTACGCAAGCTGGAGGAGTCTTTGCACTACATCGTCGCCGGGGCCGAAGCCAAGCCAGGTCAGTCTGGCCGAAGGTTAAGCTGTAGTGATGTGCGACATAACAGAAAGTTACTTAGCAAGGTGGATACTTTTAGAACCGTGCGCGGCGAACTACACTCGCGTGGGCGGCGGGTGTTACCAGTGGTCCTTCGAGCCGGCTGACTGGAAAGGCGCCAGCGTGGCGTGCCGCAAGCAGCGAGCTGCCCTGCTGGAGCTACCCGAGGGTGGGGACAAGAGGCAATTACTCGCTACAATTCTCGCCGACAAGCAGCTTAAAGGTAACTCATAGATACAGGCAACTATTAAATTAGAAGCCAAATATCAGGTAGAGAAAACACTCGTTTGAGTTTTATAAAAGCACTAACAGTGAGTATGTAAGGCGAGGAGATTATATAAATTATTTCCCGGTAATATTCATGGTCAAATTCAAAAATACTTTTAGTGTTTTGTGTTATGAAGTAGGGATGGTTTAAAAATGAGTTACGTATGTTTTGAAATATGATGCAGGAAAGGACTTCTGGACAGGCGGTCTAAATCCTGGTCTGCTGTGGATATGGTCGCACTCCGCCAAGCCGGTGGAAGCAGCCAATTCGACGAGTATCGTTGGTGATGGGCGGTGCCTAGCGCTGGTGTACGACCCCGCCCTTAACAACTACGTGTACCGTGGCCAAGACTGTGCGCTTAGGCATCGGTACGTCTGCCAGAAGGAGGAAGACAAGACGAAACTGAGCAACGACATCGAACGAGCCTCGCGGAGCCTGCGATTGGGTGGAGCCAGGAAATCCAAGTTATTACGGGAAGTTACAGAAGCGGAGTCACACTCCTAACGTCCTCTTGCTTGCATGACGACTATACCAAACTTTCTATAAATAATGACTTATATGTCGCAATATATGCAAGGTCTTCTTCGGATTATTAGACTGAAGGTAAATGACATTTAGCCCACGTGCAGTATTTGAGACTGATCATTTTTCGAATTATTAATTTATGACACTATATATGAAATAAATTATTTTTCACTATACACATTTATATACGTGACCTCTGCTAAAATGCCAACTCCGAAATGATACTAGAGAATATTTTATAATCGCTTATATTTGTATAATATTTACAATTTCAGTTAGTAATCACAACAAAAATAACTTAAATAAATATGTTTGTTGTATATTGTATAAACGGGATGGGCTCCATTCGTTGACCCACCACAACACGTTTTAAAACTGACCCGCACTTCATAAGGCTTGGACTTTACGATTATTATGCGTATTAAAGCCAAAGGGTTGAAATTCTTAATCGCCCGCCTCCTCGTTTCCTCGCCAAGTGCAAAACATCACTCGCACAAAATCTTTAGTTTAACCTTTGTTAGTAAACAAAACAAGATCTAGCGAACGCGAATTAGAAAGCTGAAACCGACTCTCATAAATATATTTGCATCGGGACCTGTAAGCGTGTGCATATCAACATAATCTGGAATATTATGTAATTACTTAATGTACGAAAGGCATAGATTTGGGGAGCTTCGACTAGACGAACCTGATTCACTCTGCGGCATTACTTCGTGAACTGATAACAAATGTCTTATCTAATCAACAATAACACAAATATGTTAAAATTCGGAAAATGGCAACACTGTGGACAGCACAACTGGAGACATTTAATTCTTAATCGTTTAAAATATCACTAAAATCCGCACAAAGCTCGGGTTTACTGTAACATGTTGTTAAAGTCTTCGTGATATTGCGCTCTATACATAAGTCTATATACAAGACGGTATGTACATAATACAGTGTGAGTGCGGATATTTACATAACGCTTTAGTGCTACAGTCTTACCAGGTGGCATATCTCATACATCAAGACAATGTTTTATTCAATAAGACACACTGTGACGGACAAATAGGATTTATCGCGGGCTAACACTTAGCCGTGTCTGTATATTTAACTAATGTTTCCAAAAACAAATGCGAATGATTAGAGAACAACACAAGTAATGTGTGTCTGCAAGCAGTCGATAATCTACAAAACTAGTCGACTAATTTTGTTGCGGTTTTCGACTTTTGTATAACAAATCGCGTATTGTAACCATTACAGTATATTGAATTGAAATGTGTGACCGCGCGTATAAAACTTAAAACAATCCGGAAGGTGGTGTTGTTCAGTTGAAGTGGAACTTGAACTGGAAGGGCGAGCCGTGCTGGAAGTGGTGGAAGGGGTTCTGCTGGAAGGGTTGCCGGCCGCCCTCGGGATCCAGAGGGTCCACGCCAGAGTCGAATTGAGCACGTTTCTCGGGGTCAGTCAGCACCTGAAATCGCACGTATTCTTTACTAAAACTAAACGACTTAAAGGTCTAATGTAACTTTTTCGATTTGCCAAAGTTTGTTTCCTTTGTGATAGATAAAAGTAAAAGACTCACCTCCTTAGCGGCTGCGATATCTATGAACTTCTTCTCGGCGATTTTCTTTTCGTCTCCTTGGAAGTTGTCGGGGTGCCATTTCTGCGCCGCTTTCCGATACGCCTTCGTGATTTCCTGCTTGCTGGCCGACCTGTGCCGTACCATCACAAATTATGTACATAACTAAAGATATTTTAACTTAATGTAGGGAAACCCAAAGCTTCATCGTCATCCGGCTCGAAGGACCATAAAGGAAAGAACAATATTTCTATTACAGCTAGTCGATTGATGAGCATGATCTATGCTCACCTCTTAACGCCGAGTATCTTATAATAGTCTCTCTGTTCCGATTGCTTCTGAAGTTTCTGAGCGCGGTTGAGCCCGTCCTTGGCGCGTTGCAGCCCCTCCTCTAACTCTAACGCTTCCTTGAAGGATCGGATCGCTGTAAAAAAATGATTGCCATCAATGATCAAGCGTAATGACACTTACACTCGTATTTCTTTTCGATAGTGGATTCAAAAAATATGTTTACCATCGTCGAACATGTCGAGGCCGATGAGGGCGTCGCCTCGGTCGCAGAGGAGCCGCGCGTCCCTTTGCAGCGCCAACGCGCTGTTGCACTGGCTCAGCGCCTCCGTGTATTGTTCGTCCTGTACACACAGTCATCTGTTTACTAAACGATCTACAGTCGGAAATCACTGGAAGCCTCACCTATATACGAGTAGATATAATACTAAAATAAAATAGCACTTTTCTGACTTTGTAGTGCCTATAACGGACGCGCATATATCAAAGGCAGGGTGTACCTTGACGGAGCAGCTGCAGAGCCACTTCCTGGCCTCGTAGACGACGAGCGTGACCTCCTGTTCGGTTTTGAGCACCCTGTTGGCGTTCTCGATGCAGCCGGCGAAGTCGCGCGCCTCACTGCTCTCCTCGCACTGCAGCAGCAGCTTGTCCACCTTCTTCAGCTTCTTGTACAGCGGGAAGCACTGCTTGTGCTCCGGGTCCAACTTCAGGCACTCGCGGATTTCCTGTCAAACAATATCGTTGAGATGATGATGTCGCTGTTAGCCTGTGATACCGCCATTATTTCATTACACACTTTTATTAATTATGAATTATACTGTAAACATAGATTTGTAAATGTGTTAGTTTTGTAAGACTAATATTGCTCTGTAAAATAGGTCCAAAAGTGTTTTTTGTGAGAATAAGGCGGATAACATTACACTTTAGTGTTAATTTGATGGAAACGGAAATTGTAACAGCCACATGAACTATAATTAGAAACCAGTTTTTTTCACAGTGGCAAAACACTTCCTTTCAAGTAGTTTTACATCACTAGACGACTGCGATGTCCTCAACAGAATATACAATAATTTAGCCTATTGAAATATATACAAATCTTAAATACGATAACATGATGTCGTACTGACCTTTAAAGCGTCGCTGACGTGTCCCAGCTGGTAGAGCAGCGTGGCAAGCCTATGGTAGCCCTGAGTGGAGTCCTGCTGCAGCCGGTTCACCGAGCGGATGTCCGACACGGCCGAAAACAGATCGTCCTGGACACGTGTACATATAGCTTAATTTCTCCAACTTTGATATTTTAAATACTGAATCTATTGAACTGGTTAAATTTACAAAATAAAGTAAGTTACAACAAATACTAATTAACTAGGTTACTGTATTGGTCTTTCACTGTGATAATCTTAATTGCTTAGATAAAACACTCACACTTAAAATCCTAAATTGTTAATTAATTAGTGTGCTTAGTCAGTAATTTACTTATTTGGCATTAAAACTACAAAGCGATAGAGCGATACAGTATATACTTTTCCTTTATAAATACCAGATTTATATATAGAAAACATCCAAACCAAATATAAATCTGCGATTGTTGGTTTTAAAGCCGCATTCGCTACCACTGTACTAAACTGCTGGTCTTTTTAACTTACCAATGCGATGTAGCACTCGGCCCGTAGCTGCCGCAGATGCGCAGACCAGGGAGACACCTCGAGCAACCGGGTGGCGAGCTCCGCGGCGCTGCGGAAGTCCGAGCCTCGGTAGTAGGCCTCCGCAAGCCGCAACTCCTCGCTCAATTCATCCATGCGGTGATAGTACGTTACGGCCTCTGCATTATACGGGTCTTCATATGTCTAACGAGCAACATATATATATTTATTAAGAAGATTTTGCTATTATAGCTCAGTTAAAATTTATGATAATTCATTCAGTAAATTACTGAGAACATAAAAACTAGTAATTTTAAAATTTATTGTCTCTATAATAATAATGAGTAATATAACTTGATTATTTTATTACCAATCCATAAAATTAATAAAAAAAAGTTATCATTACATTACACTAATATGCAAGTGTGTGTTATCAATGCTTGTAAAATATTCACCGCTCCCTTATCTCCGCTTTGCTCCTTGTGACATTAATTATAATAAAATACTCATTACTTTTACCATTTCGAAATTAGTTAATTACGCTGGACTGTCATACAAAAATAAAATATATATAAACATAATAAAATTGTGTCACAACATATTTCAATGCATTCATTTAATAAAATTTGATACCGAGAATAATTTCAACATGGTTATACATGACTTATTATTTTTAATATAACTGTGATTAAAAAACATACCACATGTAGGAAGTCCTCTTTGGCTTGCATATATTCTGCTAACTTCAGGTAGACCTGTGCTCGGTGTACTCGGGCCGTTGTGAAGTCTGGCTTAAGTTCTAATACCTGATGATGAAGAGGATTCAAATTGTTTAGTACACTACACTAAACATTATTATTATTACAAATAGGAAAACATCGATTGGTATCACTATTGCTGATCTAAGAAAATATTTTATAAAACTCGTAAATGTGTAAAAAGCTTGAATTACCTTACTAAAGTCTTGTAACGCAAACTTAGCTTTGCCGAGGGCATAATAAACTGTGCCTCGTTTAAAATATGTGAGGTAGTTGTGTGGGTCTCCCTCTGAAAATAAAGAGTAAATAAATACTATTTAAAAATCACATATCGAATGAATTAGACAGGAACTTTCAGCTGGAATCTATATCGCTATTCATAGGTAAATAATCTGAAATGTTATTAAAGATAAGATCAACAAGATCTTACAATTCTAAAGATATTATAATGTGACATCTATTGTGAATCTAAAGATTATTTATGATAGGTTTACAAAAGATTTTTTTCTGAAATAGTGGTTAAACAGTAATTTGTTAATTCTGATCACGGAATAATCTCTTAAAACTGATACACCATACAAACATTATCTTTATACTTGTCTTTCGATATAATACAGTTATCTTATCAACCCAAACAATTTCTCGAAACCTATTATTTCTATATTTTAATGTTAAGTGTAGGATCATATTAATGCTAAGAGTAAGTTTATAATCGTAGATAATTAAATCTTCTCACCGACGGCTGCATGATAATGTGTGAGCGCGTCTGAAAGTTGCCCACGACTTAAGAAATCTCGTCCCAACTCCAAATGTTTATTTACCTCGGCTTGTGTCGTGCATTCTGAAACTAAAGTAAAGTAATCCGTCAATAACAACTCTTAACATCCACGAAATCATTCAAAAACATTTAAAAAATCTTAAAAATAACACTGAATACTCACATTCTAATACTAGGTCTAAAATTAATAAAACTAGACATGGCGTGACTTTGTTCCAGTTGATATTCACTAGGTTGTCCATTATTTTAAATATATTATTAGAGCGATCACAAGTTATTAAAGCAATACCTTATTTATTTTAAAATATATTTTTGACATAGCTACAGCCTACGACCCATCTTTCCTTCGGACTTTTTCGTGGTCTTATTTCATTGGTCCAAATCACACACTATTCCCAATACACAGATTATACAATAAATCATTGTCAACGAAGTGTCATGTATTTAATTATAGATTATAGTAGATTTTTCAGAAATATGATATTTTATGATGATTATATTCAGAACCTTACTGCTTTAGTAATTTTTGTTAAAATGGTTTGTTTTTTGTAGGTCTTTGTACTATTTAGTAATTTTCTAATTGTATCAAATATTGACAAAACGTTAAAAGAAACGTAGAAATAAAATTGCCACCGTTACTATAGCTAATTAACTATTGCTTTGTTATATTTTAAAAAAAAAACAATAATATAAAAATATTATGCCTATAACAATACTATAATATATGAGTTTAGTTTTAAATATACTATATAAATGAAATTTTAAATTCTAACGTTACTCTGACTGCATTTCTGAGCTATAAGTTAACGATTACTATTTAAAAGTTAACTTACATAGGCTATAAGGTGTAAATCAGCAAAATGACTGGCAGTTGTAATATAATAGGTTCCTAAACGTATTTAAAATAATCTATAATTTAGATAAACTCCCTCCATTATGGATTCCCCAAATGAGTTAATACGTAAATGATCTAATATCATACGTCTTTAGCAGTTCGGTATTTTTTGTTAGTATTTATATTATCTTTTTTTATAATTCCATTTCAATTTGATTTCTGTATTCTATCAGTAATATTATTTCTATTCAATCTAAATGTTTATTTCACATATAAATAATGGCTACAATAAACCTGAATTTAAACGAATATTTTAGTCAATTTGTCAGTGTCACTAAAATTTAAGTCTTCAATTACGGAGAGACTCCTTTCTTAGTTTCATGATTAAATTACTGAACTGAATTTAATAATAATTAGTACACATAAGCTTTCTAAATATCATATTAAAATATTGATATAGTTTTGGTTCCAAACAACGTGAATCCGAAGCTGACACTTATGATGCTGAACTTAAATGAATTAAAATTATTGAAGTAGCCAAACCATATATTGATTTTATAATTGAAATTAAGTTTATATTTATTACAACGGGACTATTTGGCAAATTGTAGGGAAGACGTAAAAATATTCTGATCTGGCAACACCGTCTTTCTTTCACTTCAAAAACAAGTGTCCGGTTAGTGTTGAAATTTTTACGAATTCTGAAATAATATAATATTATATTCAAAAATATAATTTTGTTCTAAAAAACGAATGCTATTTCAAGCTTTCTAGTCTGATTATATAATTCGATCGTTTAAGTTTGTCGGGATATTTTAAGATTAGTATTTGGATGTCAACATAACCTCTTGTCAGTAGTTGTCTCATTGAAGTGTTCATATTTTAAGGAATGGCAGACGCGCCGTCAACAGCGCCAAAGGCTAAAGCGCCTAAAACAAAGGCCCCAAAAGAGAAGGCCGCGAAGGATGCCCCAGCGGCTCCCGCTGAGCCCCAAAAAGCCGTGCGCAAGGCTTCAAAGCCTCGTCACGGCAGACTGTACGCGAAGGCAGTGTTCACAGGATACAAACGTGGGCTGCGTAACCAGCACGAAAACACCGCTCTATTAAAGGTAATGCCCGATAACTTTCTTTTTCATTGAATAAGTAGTCGTGTTGTTTTGACTAGTATTATAATTTTAATATCCCAACTCATTTTGCTACTAAGAATTGATGTGATTATTAGAATTTATACAAAAGTAACTAATTTAATATATAAGTTTGGTTGATGCTACTTGTTCATTAAAAGATGGTGGTTAAACTAGTAAGTATTGAAATCCAAGCAAATAGTGTAAATAAACTCATAGAAATATTAGTTTTTATAACAGTATTCTTACAGAGTATCATTAGGAGGTTAGATTAGAGCGAGATTCTTAAATAATATATGTATCTAGCTCAAACTAGATGGCATTTTAAAATAAATGTATTGTTAAATTACATTTGTTATTATCGGCAGAGATGAATGAAGTTCACTTGGTTGTAGTTAATTCTTTATTCACATGATATCATTAAGTGTATAATTCTGTTCTGTTGTTAATTATATTTCAAGTATTCATTTAAAAATTTGTACTTTTTGTACCTATAATACTCTATGATACTCAAAATTTAACATAAGGTATGAATGAATAGCATATAGAAGTACAGAAAGTATTGAATCTAAGACCCATCAATTCCTTATGCAAGGGATTTTCATACTAGATCATCACCTCATTATTTATTGGTCATCTTTATAATCGTGGATCGTAAATGTTATTTTTATATTTAAATCATATTTCTTCTCTTATCTAACTGTAACTGTATGTAGATTTTAATTTTTTTTTGATTGACACCATTAATTGCTTAAAAATTATTAAATTTACTCGGCTTAAATGATGTTTAGACATTTGAAACCTGAATTTTATGTGGAGAAAACATTACTGATTGTTGTACTGAGCAATAAATAATTTAATTTTTATTTCCTTTTGATAGTTCTAATAATTTAAATGATCAATTTCAGCTCGAAGGTGCACGGTCCCGTAGTGATGCGATGTTCTATGCTGGAAAGAAATGCGTGTATGTCTACAAAGCTAAGAAGAGGACACCAGTTCCCGGAGCACCTCGTGGAGTTAAGACTAAGTTGCGAGCGATCTGGGGTAAGGTGACACGCCCACATGGCAACTCTGGCAGTGTGCGAGCCCGCTTCAAGTCCAACCTTCCTGCACAGGCTATGGGACACAGGATACGAGTGGTAAGACTTGCATTATTAACTAAATAAGCTGTGAACCTTGTCTGCATCATAAGTAATGCATTATTTTACACTAAATTAGACTTTTTAAAATTTTTTAGTTAGTAAACCATAAGAGATGGATCTATGCTATGATAGACTTTTGTTTTGAGCTTTTGAAGAGAAACAATTTAGTATATAGTTACTTGTGTAACTTAAGCCATTTAGTGCACACAATAAAAGTTTTACATTTTGCTTCCTTTTCGTAAATTTTTTTACTATACAACTCTCTATCAGGGAAGATTGCAGGCTCTAGTCTGCTCTACTGAAGGCCTAACCTATTAACTATCCTACAGAATTTGAACAGTTCGCTCTAGAGTTTAGCGTGTTGCACAATGCTAACAGACAAGCTTTTCAAGTTATTTGTGCAGATTAAATAGTCATTTTAATTTTTATATTATAGTGTTAAAACACTATTAATGTTAATAATTCAAGATTTGCACATTTTTTTAAAAAATTGCAACATTCATTGAACTAAAATCTAAATGATGCTTAGACATTTGAAACCTGAATTGCATGTGGACAAAATATCACTGATTGTTATGTTCAGCGGACGTTTTGTTCCAGTTCCATAAATCGCCTTAATATATTCCTGTGTTTGTTTCAGATGTTGTATCCATCAAAGATCTAAACGCCTTGTACTATAAGATTAAAAAATAAAAGTCCAAAAAAATAATTGATTGGTTATATTTCGTCATGTATAAACTTTAAACTGATGGACACAAATGAAATATTTTATTCCTGCAACAATCATAGTAGTTTAGAAAACTTATTTTCTCACGGTTTTCTTATTGAGAAAATGTGTTTGAAATTCTCATGTTTTTTTGATATCAAGAGACCTAACAAACTTGGCAGTGAAACTAACCGACAAAATTTCGTTGCCTATTACTTGCTGTGATATAAGCACGTGAAAATATGTAAAAATTGGTTCGGTCATTACTGAGATAAACTGGAACAAATGAACAAACAAAAATTTGAATTGGTTCTTTTATATACTCCCCATTTTGTTTTTAGGATGAAATGAATATATAACCAAAACGTATACTTAATATCACAACATCATAATACAATTTCGTATAAGTACCTTCCTTTCGAGTGATGATGCGCCGGAGCACTACCTCTCTGGTATTTCCACTAGTAAATTGCCTCAGACCATACGAAGTAATTTATGTAATTTCATTCGATTGGATTCCATTAGCTCCGTGGCTAAAGTCAAAC
>JAOSYY010000010.1:8124291-8135936 GCA_025727935.1 Hebomoia glaucippe
ACCCTTTTGGTCATTAAAAATATTACTATGTACAAATTGATTCTCTCTCGTGAAGATTTGATTAATCTACAAAATAGGTATATATAAGGAATAGCCAGACGTCTAGATTAATACTAGTGCTAATAGAGAAGAAAATGACTTATAATTGTCCTTAAATGCTATGTTTAAAAAATTACCTCGAGAACTATCCGAGTGTGTTTGTGTCGCCCATTGGCCTAGTGTCTGTCAGCTTGTCGTTGTAAATTAAACTCTAAATCACAGCGAAAAGATCCATTTTAGCCCGTATTCGGCGAGTCACGCACATCGGAGAAAGCCAAACGACTACTCTATTAGTATACGTTCTTATGACCTAAAATGCACGAAGAAAAGTCAGGTTTCAAAGTCAGGGGTAACGTTCGCGCGTACTTTTCCACTTGCTGGGGTATGGGACAATCTATATATATTGTGGGACAAAATATATCTGAGATCCGCAGTGCGTCATTTAATTAATGATTTTTATCATTGTCGCATGTTTGTCACGAAATAATGATCTTTTAAAAATTTCTTTAACAATTGAATTGTCGTAATTCTTTTTCATAGTCTCTGCTGTATAATTATCTTTTGAAATATCAAAAAATATATTCAGAAAGTATAAAGAACACATGCCACGTCGAACAATAAGGCTCTACAGCACATGTTACCAAAATATCGTGGAAGGCTCTCCCATTGCTTTCACTAGAAGCTGACAGATGTCCTGGCAACCCTTCAATCAGTCAATATTTGAATTCGGGATGAAAAAAGGACATGTGTTGTCCTGTGGGAATGCGGGGAACGTACCTGCCTTCACCGCGTAAGTTCCCATGAAAGCATACGATATTTTTAAACTGAGTTTATTACAAATTAATTATCTTTAAGATAGATGGAGTCAAAATATTTGCTTATACTGTTAATTAATTATACACACCTTATGGTGCGGGAAATCATCTATTGTCTGCTATCAGGATTTTTCTGTGTGTACGATAGTAATAATAGTCAAAAATATATTTTTTATAACTATGTAGTATTTATATTATAAACTTTTATCTAGATTTAAGTCCATAGAACTAAAAAGATGGGAAAAATATCATCGTTGTTCGTAATTCTTGTTATAATCAAAACATAAATACTAGTTGACCCGCGCAACTTTGCCTATATGAGATATCAAGAAACGGGGACATTATCTAGTAAATAATTGTACGTTAAGAAACGGCTAGATATTTTTTCTCACCCTATTTGTAGTGTTTGTCTCCCTAATAGATCACCTTTTGTTGAAATATCCTAACAACCCATTAACCCAGTCATGGAACACCTGAGCGCGGGTTCACTTCCTGTCTATTAGGCCGATTTCCGCTTCATCTCAGGTTATATCCGAAAAAGCAAATAGAGTTACTACAATGTACGGTTCCGTACACAAAAGTTGTCGATTATCAATTTTTTATTACTTACTTTACGTATGAGTTTTAACAAAGAAAAGTATGTTCTTTACAAATACTAAAATCGTGTAAAAATCTCAATTTAGCATTTATAATATTAGTTAAGATTGTGTATTAATCAGAAGATTAAAATATTCAAAGGGGTTTTCCAAAGTGTGGTACTGAACCCTAAAATGGAAGAATTTAAGCATAGTCTTAGAGATTTTTCGGTTATTAGTTTTTATAGGCATTTTATTAATTTTTATTACTTTGACCCGGTTTTTAAGTAAATTATAGTTTAACAAGTTTAATAGCGGCCATTTTTAAATTTTTGAGAGAATTTGTTACAAATGTGTGTGTTGAGAAAATGAATTGGTGGTTTGGTTGATAAACAGGGGACATTTGAAGATATCTATCTGTCAAAGTTACCCATATGAAAAAGTTCAACGCGCTCTTTCTTGCTTTTGAAAAGTTATCAAACAATCTTATTCGATAATTAACATTTAAAATTATTTAGTTACATTAAATTAAAAGAAAAAATATTTTTACATGTATTTAAGATCTTGTTGGATTCTCTTCTACCTGTTTTATGATTTTTAAGCAAATATTATTTTAATGATCTGATTTTTCGTACGTTTGTTCGTATAGGATAAATTCAAACACTGTCATTTTTTTGACTTATAAAACGAATAACACAGCTGATATAACATTTTTAATTTTCACAAAAATAATGATGATAAACTCTAAAATCTCTTAGAAAATGTCACAGGCGAGATTATAATAAAAAGAACATAATGATTGTAAATTTAAATGATCTGTTCAAAACGAGCGATTACGAGATTCCATCAAAACTAAGCCTTATTAAGATTTCTATAAATGGGCGAGAAAGGCGTGGCCGAGAGACAAGGACAATACATGTTAGAGCAGGATACGGCCATGGGTGCGAAAGGGACAGCAAACGGGCAATGTCCTGGTTTGTCAATAAACTTGACCTACATTTCATTGAAACTGAGGCTTGAAGGAATTCGGATAAGGCTGCGTCTACATGATAGATTACGACAGATTATTTTTTATTTTAAACGGTCTTTATAATCGTTTTCAATACATTTTTAAATAGTAGTATTCCCTTTGTGTAATACATTATTGTTACATAAAAAGCTCTTTACATTTTTACTACTAAAGTTTGTATTTAGTCCAAAAAAACTAGCGAATGACATATCTATGTATAATTATTTTTCTTGATTATATTTTCAATACTATTTCATATTACAACACTTGTGAAACGGTATATTGTCGTAATTAAGTGAAAACATTTTGTAAAGAACAAAATCATATGAAATTTTCGAAAAAGGAATAGAAAATTTCTTAAAACTCTACGGAGCTTTACAAAGTAATCGAAAGCTGTTAAGTTTTAAGAAGCTCGTACGTGATAGCTCGAGGAGAACACTGCGCCACGCGAGGTGCGACCACGTGACCACGTGACCACGTGACCACGTGACCGCGGACGGCCTTGTTCGACGTCACATAACTGTTTTCGCTGACGTAGCACTGCCTCTAACCGCTCAACTTGCAAGGAATCCAACAGAAATAATTAATTATCAACAATATATCAACAACAATCTAAAATGACGAGAAAAATATTTGCAATACTATATAGTAAATAATTTTAAAAGTAATGTTTAAAAAATATATTAAAAGAAAATAACACTAAATAAAGAATAAATTTTCATAGTTTACGAAATAATTAACTTAATATATGCTATTTATATATTTTAAATGAAAGTCGCTGTATATATTATATTAATTAGGCATCGGAGGTTTCACTCGTGGGAAAATCTATTTTCGTAGTCTTTTCATCAGGTCTGATTTTGCCGAAGGTGTTATAAATTAACATATTATACAATTATAAAAGTCGTTTCGTGACTTTTTAAACTTAACGACTTTGTGACTTATGAGGGTTAAAGCTTTCTGTAGTATTATTAAACCATTTTAATCGAAATTGTATACAGGGTGAGGACTGCTCCCAAAAACGAAGATAGATGAAAGTACTAATGACACCTTTGATGATGGGACGGAATAAAATACGATCCTGACTAAAAAAATCATATTTTTAAAACGTTTTGTTAGCGTTACTTCGCTCCATCATGTTAAACTAGCTGTTTTTGTGCACCTTAAATCACTTTTAGTAGTTGGATTTGGTCGATATTTTAGCTATGAAAGATAGAAAAACACAAAGAAGATAATTAAGCGTGCTAGTATTAAGTACTGGTGTAAAAACCATAATTTTGAAGGCCTAGCGGTTGGGCAGAAACAACCGCGACGCCAAAACACCGGGTTCGAGTCCCGGCCGGAACGCAGTTGCATATAAAAATATGTAATTTGTATTCCGCCTTGTACGAGCTGCCTGTGGCCGGACGAGTGTCAAAAACACAGGCATTTCGAGGATTAAATGTGGTGGGAGGAACTCCTCATAAGTTCCATCCGGGTCACGTACAACCATTCATAGATGGAAAATTCGTGACGTACGCGTTTCGATTTCAGTCTATGGTTTTCCGAATACTCGAAATAATAAAGCCTTAAAGTTGGCAACGCGTCTAAATCTACTGATCTTGGAGTCCATGGGCGACAGAAATCGCTTGCTATAAGTGAACTGTATGCTCGTTTGCCTTCCTATCGTATAATTTATAACATGGCAGCTAAGAATAGCTGGCTAAGATCTCCTAACGTCCACGAGAGCCCATTCGCCACTCGGCTTGTTTGTTTGCCGCGGTCAGCGGAGCGTGTGTTCGGTTATGCACGTCACAATATCGCACCGGACCGACAGAAAACCGTTGTAACTAGCCGGTTCATAAATTACACGATAATTACATACAAGCAAGCAATTGGACTATTTTTACAGCTTATACGGTACCATTTCGCTAAATTAACTAACATCTAATGGCAATTTTTCTAAAGGCATTTCTTAAACTCAAACTCGGTACATAACACGTCACTTCCGGTAGTTCTGTGTTTAAGTAAATCATCTTTTAAATGTAATTCTGTAATTTGTTCAGGCTGTATGAAGAAGAGATAAGTAGGCTCTTTAGAATTTTCCGCATCAAGTTTCCTTTCTAAAATTTTTACTAAGGATAAATACTTCTAAAAAAAGGGAGACGAAAACGGGTGATAGCAGTTATGACACCTTTGATGATGGGACGGAAAAAAATTCGATCGTGACTATAAAAAAGTCATATTTTTAAAACGTTTTTTTAGAGTTATTTACGCTCCACCATGTTTGTACAGCTAAACGGAACGATAACTTGATAAAAAATACTGAACAAAACACAAACAACAAAATCATCCTGTATACTTAAAAACATATTCAGCGATATTTTTTTATTTATTACGTAAATTATACATGAAAACATATTCTTATATATGTTTTAAGATGTATTAAATAGTTTAAAAATCTAATAATAGATAATAATTATAAAATATAAAATTACGATGAGTCTGTTTGCTCTTGTTAAAGTACAAAGTGAAAAAAATAATATCTATACTATTTCATAACATCCTGACTAATAGACGTGTCAGTTTTTGATTGTTTGTTAGTCTTTAACGAAACAATTGAACGAATTTTCATGTAACTTTTTAGAAATACTAACACATCAGACCAACACTGGCTGTAATTTAAACATTGTGACATAGATGAAACCGCGATGCATGGCTAGTATAATATAACTGAATGGTTATAACTAGAATGAAATTTGAATGAAAGATCCATTTCGTTCCTAACACTTGCCCGTAACGACTCATACAATTTTAATACTTTATGAGACAATATATAACTTCGCCTACTAACTCGGCATGCAAACAATTAACTTCATGTGAATCGCACTTCTAGAGACGTTTCACTTTTACCGCACCCCCCCTCCGCCCCCCCAGTCCCCACTGCGACCGAGAAACCTCCTTTCAAAGTCAAGAGCATGTTAGCTATGCTTTTACGCTGACCTACAGATTGAAGTCGCACACGATTGCGGCGAATTATAATTTTTAAGTCGAGTTTTGAATTCACAGCTCCGTCTCTAAGTTAGGAAAAGCTTAAAAGTTTTTTTGAAGTTATCAGACTGGGCTTTGACTCTCAAATAAATAAACACTAAGTTTATGAAATAAATTCTCTTTTTTTATTGAATTTTGTTTTTTTTTAGATCATTAGGAGGACACATTTTCCTGTTTTTCATTATTATTATTTTTTTTATACGATAGGAAGATAAACGAGAACGGTTCACTAATGCTAAGCGATTTTTGGCGCCCATAGACAACTCTAAGATCAGTAGATCTAGAAGACGCATTACGAACCTTAAGGCCTTATTTTTATTACGAGTATTCGGAAATTCAAAGTCATTATTAACAAAAAGGGAACTTAAATTCAAAACATACACAAAATCAAGTTTTTACATACAAAACAGTTAGACTAAATTTAATGAAATTTTATAAACGTTGAATTTCAGCGTATCATTATTGTCGGTACCCGTGTAAAACCGGGTTAGATAACTCTCGGACATACAATATGTCTACACTGTCCTCGTCGTCGACACTTTCACTGTGATAAAGCTGAGTCATCCATAAATTATCTTTTTAATAAATTGATGAAATTCTTTCACCAGAATTACATCACAGTCCAGTGAATCATTGAAAACTCTTAACAGGATGCGTAAGATCGACCCAAAAACGCCCGAATACCGAGGGATACCTTTCAAATAACCCAAAAAACAATTTTGGGAAACCTTTTAAAGCCTTTTAAGCCTATTTTCAACACTCTCTTACAGGTTTTATAACTAAACGAGTTTGTGTGTTTGTTTCAAAGCGCTAATATCAGGAACTACTGAATGGTATTGAAATTTTTTTACAGTGTTTGATATCGACGAAGGCTATGTGAAAATGGGTAAAATTTTATTATTTTCGGAGTTTCCGTTGCGTATGCTGCGTAAACGGTTAAATTAAAGGCATTGTTCCTCTTAAAAATATCCGGTACGGTTTATAATATATATTTTAAGAATGGTTCAATGTAACCTTTTGCATAATCATCGAAGCCTATCTTATCTGAGGCAGTTTGAGTTACGCCCGTCTGCTAGTCTTTAAGATGCTTTTAAAAAAAAAATTATACATAACATATATATATATATACATACTAGCTAACCCACCAATCGTCGTTTTGCCACATAAATACTTTTAATTGCTACTTGTTGTATCGTAAAGAAAATATTTAAATAATAAAAAAATAGAGATCGACCACCCTCAACTCATGTAAAAATATCTGCTGTGTTCATAAAAATCGGTCTAGCCGTTTCGGAGGAGTATGGGAACAAACATTGTGACACGAGAATTGTATATATTAGTTATGTTCAGTTCTCGTAGAATTTATCTTTAATGACTACTTGACCTCTGTATCGTATAGGCTATCGTATCGTAGAGAGGTCTCGATATGCTGGTAACCAACTATAAAGTACTCCAATAAACTCTTTCAAGCGTTATCAGATAATTAATTTATATTATTATTGAAACGTTGACTCTACAACACGCAATTAAACTTTTTCACCTTCAAAATTTACAAACACTCGATTCCAATTAGTAGAGAACACAGTATTTTGAGAAGTGTAAAGAACGATTTCGGCTTGAGTCGGTCAGCTTCCAAAAATCGTATTGGGGTCAGCCGTGGTCCCGTTACGGAAACCTGTTCCTCGGCAGGACACCGGCCCTTGCGCATTGTACGTATTTTATCATCAATTCATAGTGAACACCTCGGCGTGTGTTTATTATATTTCAAACTAGCGACGCCCCCCGGCTTACTACGTATAGTGCCAAAAAGAACCTCAAAGATTCAAACATCCACTGACTACGAATTTTTAATTGAACCCTAAGTTTAGACGTAATTGTGTAACAAACAAACTCACGTTCGCGTTTATAACTGCGTAATTTTCGGGCATTCGAAAATTCATTGGTTGAAGACGAAACGTGCCTTCACGAGTTTTCCAAGGATGGAAAATTAAAGAAAATGAATCTATTTTATAACCGGAAACTATTAAATCTCCCAAAAGAAACGTCTCGCGCCGAAAAGAATCACCGAAAACGGATTCTTTTCGAGTGTCGCTTAAAGTAGGCCGATAGGCGATGCTACGTGCCCCCAGAAACGCCGCGAAGCCTTCCCGCCGCACTCATAAACCTACATTATACGACATTTTAGTTCACAAACGGTGTTTTTTCTTGGTCATTTGCGACCACACATGACACGACGTGTTCGAGAATGGAGATTACGTTATTTTAAACAGCTCGTATACAAGAGATTGACGTTTTCTCCTCTAAGCTCTGTTATTAAATCGTATAGAAAATTTTATATTTACGTACCTCATAAAAACCTATTTCCACTATTTTTTTTAATTAAGACAATAATATTTGTTATATAATGTGGCATAGTGGAAAATAAAAATATTTTTTTAAAAAAAATCGAAATTTTAATTTTGAAAATTCATCATTCTTGATAAACTCGAAAGTTCTGAAATCGTATGTATATAAAAAGGTTTTGTTTTAGTTTTTACAGTTTAGCGCCGGAATGTTTGTTCATTCAGAAATATTTAAATATCTTTTTAAAACGACCTATATTGATATAGAATTTTCCATGAAAATGGCAGCTGCCTACATTATCACCGATTCAGGGCGTGGCTAACTACGATAAAAAGTCCTCATTACAAATTAGGAAAGACTAAAAGAAAATCCATTAACTAGATTTATCCTGCGATGCACAAAACATGACGTATGTGTATCTGTAGAATCGTTGTATCAAATGATAGACAGATTTTGATGTAATTTTCGCAGCTGACAGCTGAAAAGATCTAAATGATTTTAGATATGAATTATGAACTTCTGATACACAATTTTAATACAATATAAGCAATAGTTATATATTAATTTAGTTTAAATCGTGCTGTTTTTATTTATAGTCAAATCGTGTGGAATAATTAGTCTAAAGAAGTATTTTTTCGCATATTAATTATTGATATTTTTGTGATTTACGTAGTTAAACTAAATTAATTATTGTAAGCACTCCATCTATTTAAGTGTAGAACTTAGAAACTTATATACTAAAGTGAATTACAGTACTTGTTTCGTCTTCAACCAGACTGAATTTCAATATTATCAAAGCCTCTTATGAAGAAAATCCGCTATCTAAACTGATATTATAAAGCTGAAGAGTTCGTTTGTTTGAACGCGCATATCTCAGGAACCGCTGATCCGATTTGAAAAATTCTCTCACTGTTAGATAGTCAATTTATTGAGGAAGGCTATAAGTTATATTATATTTCAAAAAAATTAGGGATCCTTACTTAAAGTCCAATAATATAAACCGAGGTGTAAAAATCGAAATGACGCGATCGAAGCCGCTGGCGGGAGCTAGTTTTAATAGTAAATCAGTTCAATTCGTTTGTCTTTCCATTAGCCGCTGTGGATACATTTAGTGTGCTTTTAGCACAGAATAAATTCGTTTCAGCTGACCCACAAACGGGCGAGCACTTAGCCACAGAATAATAATTTGTGATACGCTAACAGTTTGAATTTGAAGTTTATTGTTTTCCATTACTTTGCCAAAAATCCTACTTATAAGTGCGGGTAGCTATAAAATTGTGTTTAAGAATAACACAAATGTTGTTTATTTCACAATAACGTTAACTATATTTGAAAAATGGTGGGGTCCAAATTTAATTTAAAAAAAAACTTTTACAATATATTTTTATATGCCCAGTATTTTCAAAATAATTCTGTATGACATATGAAAAACTGTTTGATGATCATCCGTCAATAGACAAATTGAGTTTTCCCACCTGTTAAGCGGTTTTTCTGCAATTTTCCAGTTTCAAACTGTTTCGTAGGAATGAGCTATATTGGTACAAAAAGAATGCCTTCGGCGAAATAATGTTACTAGACATCAAGTACGCTTAGCTGATAAATCTAAAGCCTTAAACGTGAACTTAATCTGAGATTAATTGCAGTGAGCTGATACTGTGCGGACGTATCGGTAGCTTGGAATCGTTTGAGCTAGGGTTGCCACGCGTGTGAAAATACCTGTCACCCTTATAAATATCAGCATTCTGTTATATATCTATCGTTCCCTTAAAATCTGTTAATTAGTTTTCGCGTGAAAAAGAAACAAACATTGATAATATTAGTAAGGATATAAATTTATAAATTATTTTTACTTTTATTTGTAGAATAAATCTGTTATGTGTTTACTAAAAGTATATCAAATTGTATTTGGTACTTGGCAAAAGCACGATTCATAACACTTTTGCCTGTGATATCTCCAAAACGGCTGAACCGATTTTCAAAAGACTGGTAGATGACTAACGTTACAATGAGATTTAGTTATCATTACCATTAGTAATTTTTAAATAGTGATTTTTTACGAAAATCGCTAGTTAAAATAAGTATCGAAAAAAATAACATAAATTATAAAAAAATTAAAAACGGGCTTTTTAATTATTCTAATGATATTTATAAATATTCCATACAAAATATCTATAAATGACACAATACCTAATGATTAGAATATCGTTAAAAATAACGGTAATTTCGTTCGGAATGCCAACCCTATTTTATCTTAAGGAGATCTGGACTTCAGCGAGAGCAAACCGAGATAATGTCGACACCGTTTTATTAACATTCAAAAAAAATTGGAACATGATTAATGCCCGTTTTGTTTTTTTGTTACTCCAAAAGCATTTTACGAATCTAAGACTTAAAAATAAATTTAAAAGCTTTTACCGGTGGATCGATTTCTATCCAAATATATTAAAAAATAAATTATTTAACTTGTAGAGGATATACAGTTTTTCAAACTCACTCTATGATATTAAATTGTTAATTTAACTGTAGGTTACAAGGCGTGGTATACAGAATAACTAAGCCTAAAGAAACAATAATTAATCATTTTATAGATAATAACAAAATTGAAGTGTCTATGTGTTATAAGAAATCTAGTTAAAAGAACAGTTACAAAATATGTGCGTTTATTTTGAACGATCTCCGGAACACCTATTCCGATTTTGGCGGGACAGAGATCTGAAATTTTGCTAGGAATATTTTATTGTAATCACCATTATTATACAGGCTCTTTGAGAACCGCTTCCGAAAACGAAAGCAGATAGTACTCGTGACACCTTTGATGATGATACGGAAAAAACATCGATCCTGCCTAAAAAAAACATATTTTAAAACGTTTTATTTGCGTTATTTCGCTCCATCATGTTATTCCAGCTGTTTTTGTTATCACGCTTCATTGCTGGTTCTTTATTTTTAGTAAAGTAATGTATTTTTATGAAACTATCGTTTCATTTAGCTGTACTAACATGATAGTGTTTTAAAAATATATATTTTTTTCAGTATCGATTTTTTTCCTTACGACCATCAAAGGTCTCACGAGCGCTATCATCTGTCTTCGTTTTCTGGAGCGGTCCCCAAACACTCTGTATATAAAATGAACTCTTTGTACCTTATAATGATAAGTACAGTGATTTTCGACTCTCTTCATTCAAGAATCGTAAAAACTTCGTATCAATTGACCAAAATTTGATTGATTACCTAAATACTTACATAAGGCCGGCTTTTTCAAAGCGCGAACTTTCATTTTTTACTACAATTCTACGTGGAAAAGTCACCGTAGGGAATCGCGTTAGCACTCATTCGTTAAATGTAAAAGTTGTCAATCGACTTCTGCATTTTGAGCTTTATCTCAACCGCATAAGGTCCACGCCTCTATTTACCGAGTAAAAGTTGTTCTAATATGCCATATTATTGCCATTTGTAATGATGACTTTGACATCTCAGAGTATTAATCTTAATGTTATTTAGAGTTTGAGGTCTGACTTCATTTATTGACGAACTGGCCCACGCGAATTCGTCTGCGTCATGTTTCATTAAACCACTTTAAAAGATATATATAATAACATTCTATTATACACAGGGTGTTAGGGGACTATTCCCGAAAACGAAGACAGATGATAGTACTCATAGCACCTTTGATGATGGTTGGGAAAAAAATCGATCCTGACTAAAAAAATCATATTTTAAAACGTTTTATTTGCGTTATTTCGCTCCATCATGTTAGTCCAGCTGTTTTTGTTATCGTGCTTCATTGCTGGTTCTTTTTTTTTAGTAAAGTAATGTATATTTTATGAAACTGTC
>JAOSYY010000010.1:8226510-8240349 GCA_025727935.1 Hebomoia glaucippe
CAGGATCAAATTTTATTCCGTCCCTTCATCAAAGGTGTCATAAGTACTATCACCTGTCTTCGTTTTCGGGAGCAGTCCCCAAATAACCTGAATAAAACGTTTCTCTATTTGCTACAAAGGCAATAAAGATTTGAAAACTTTGTCTTCTGGCTTTTCAGTACTAATAAATTATCTATAGATATTATAAAGCTGAAGAGTTTGTTTTTTTGTTTGAACGCGCCAATATCAGGAACTACTGGTCCGAGTTGAAAAATTCTATCAGTGTTGGATAGTACATTTATCGACGAAGAGTATAGGCTTTATATTATTTTCAAAAAAATTAAGGGTCCTCACTAAAATTCCAACAATGTAATCCAAGGTGAAAAACTCAAAATGAATGCGATTGAAGCCACTGGCAAAAGCTAGAACGACATAACAATTAATTTTCGAATTGGTTTTTCCAAGATTTTCTTTACATTTCTCTGGATATTTATGAATAATACTACAATACTTATAAACTGTTATTTATAATGTATGTCTTATATTTACGCTAGAGTCATTTTTTGTCTGCATTACAACAGTATGGGCTACAAAGAAAATGTCAAAAAATCGTATTTTTTTTAATAATACATTTATGATATTATTTTCTCCTTTGTAGCTATTTCGCGATCTTAATAAGCGAATAAGTTAAAATTAAATTTAAAATTAACATTAGTTTAACTCAGTTGGTAACGACAAGTGAAATGAGACAATTAAAAATACATCACTGACTCTTAGTCTATAAGTAAACGTGCCCACGCTGTATATACTTAGCTACGAAGATATCAGAGTGTATGAGAAAACTAATTTATCTTCTCCCCTACCTATGTTAGAAATTAAACGATTTATACAATACGGGGTGTTTGGGGACTGCTCACGAAAACGAAGACAGGTGATAGTACTAATGACACATTTGACGAAGGGACGGAATAAAATTCGATTGTGATTAAAAAAAATATTCTGATTAAAAAGTTTTATTAACCTTATTACGCTCCATCATGTTAGTCCAGCTGTTTTTGTTATCATACTTCATTGCTGTTTTTTAAATAAATTAATGTATTTTAATGACTATCGTTTCATTTAGCTGTACTTACAAGATGGAGCGTAGATAATGCTAATGAAAATTGTTAAAAAATATGTTCTTTTATAGTCAGGATCGATTTTTTTCCATCCCTTCATCAAAGGTGTCATTATTATCACCTGTCTTCGTTTTCAGGAGCAGACTCCAAACGCCCTGTATAATATAAGGGTATTTACTAATGTTCGTTTAAAATGGAACTTGTCATTATTTCACCATTTACTTAATTGTACATGATGTTGACATCTCCGAAATGGTTGGACCGGATTTGATGGGACTCCACTGGCAGACAAATATAATAAGGATAATAACTTTTCATTATCAATGTTTAGTCTAAATTTTTTTTTTACTATAGGAAGGCAAACGAGGGTAAAGTTCACTTATATTAAGCGATTTCTGTCGCCCGTGGACACCTCCAAGATCAGTAGATCTAGAAGACGTGTTGCCAACCTTAAAACCTTATTTTTGTTTCGAGTATTCGGAAATTCATAGACTGAAATCGAAACGCGTAGCACTTCACGACTTTTCCATCTATTTACGTTCATGACGGTAGTTAAAAATAAATTAATATTACAAAACTTATGTCTAAAATTTTAATCGAAAATAAAGTTTTATATTCGACTGGCTTCTAGTAGCTTTATTGGACTTTTAGTAAGGATCTTTAACTTTTTTGAAAATATAATCGATATATCGATCAAACATTGAAAGAATTTTTCAAATCGGACCAGTGGTTCCTGAGATTAGCGCGTCCAAACAAACTCTTCAGCTTTATAATATTAGTTTATAAACAGTTTAGTATATCCACAGATTGCAATGTCGTCTTTGATTGGTAATACTACGAACAGTCTTGATACTTGTATCGAACGCAGCCTGACTCAGGCGATAATACGCAATAATTGTGTTATCTTGAGCAATCAATCAATCCCTTATTAATAGGTTCACGTGAGCAATATCTAATGCCATTTAGCTCGGTTCTAATAATATCTAGAGAGATGTATATTATCGTAGCAAACACTATTTTGTAGTTAGTCTGTCAGCGGCTTCGTTAGCATATTAGTTACATCCGGTTAGTTTCCATAGCCACTTGGCTAAAAACGCGAACGTCCTTCCAAAAAAAAGGTTTTGCTAGCTTTTTTTTTACGTCGCATTTTTAGCCAGGTGGCTATTAAAACTAACCCGGATGTTACTTTGCTAGCGCTAGCTAATTTTTACACGTTGGGTTACATTATTGGATTTTTACTAAGGAACCCTAATTTGAAAATATAATATAGCCTACAGCCTTCCTCGATAACTGTACTATTTAACACTGAAAGAATTTTTCAAATCGGACTAGCGGTTCCTGAGATTGGCGCGTTCAAACATACAAACTCTTCAGCTTCATGATTTTAGTGTAGATTAGTTTTCAGCCGCGGTTTCGCTGCCCTTAAGATCGACCAAAAAATGACATCCAAAATTTCCCTTAGATTTTCCAATTTTCCATCATTCAATGTATGTTCTAACCTATGTGACTTTATATATACTAGTTTTTGGTCGCGACTTCGTCCACGCGGAATCGTAAATTAATTATATATAAAAATAAAAACAAATATTTTTTTAAATAAATGTATATTGATTTACTTCTCACGACAAGGTGTATGCCAATGAAATTCCCCACAAAATCGGTGCACCCATTCTAGCGATTAGCCGGACAAAGCAGACAGACAGACAAAAATTAAAAAAAATTTTTTTTATACATATCCGTTTATTAAAAAGCGATATTTAGATAGGTTTTGCCCGCGGCTTTGTTCGCGATTTTGTCAAACACGTCTAGTTATCGATCATATATATTAGATTAAATTATATACTTATAATAGATTAAGAAACTAATACAATCTTCTTAATAAGATTTCTACCATAATATGGGGGGGAGGTTTGTCTTTGCTTTGCTTATTTTTAATGGATTGAGAGATCTAGATAACGATTAGATTGAACTTCTGACCACGAATCATTAAAAAATCAATATGTTAATTGGAAAATGTTTACGTAAGCATAGCGAGAGGGGGTAAGCTTTGCGTACTTTTACTAATAAGGGGGATGGGGGGGTAGATATTTATAATAAATCCGCTTACGTAATACTTTAATTGCCCCATATAACAAATTAATATTTTATTATAATCTGAACTAATATGATACACATACACACCAATAGTTTTTAAACAATACCCTTTTTAATTTCGACGTAATCGGATAAATTTTATAAAACTCCATATCAACATACAGTTACATATATAAAAATACGATTTTTATCTTTTGTTTAACATGATTGTGTAAATATTTGTCTGAACGTTGAAAGTAGGTTAAGAGTCGTCGAGGAAGGTTTATTTTTAACTCGATACTGTAAATATGATGTATCTTTAAGTATTTACGTAGAAACTGAGTTATTTGAGAAGGAAATTAAATGCTCAGCTCTCTCAGCAGAAGGCTCTATTGATCGTCGATCGTCAAAGCACACAGCTGATAAGTTACCTTCGCCAAAATATGTACTTGTGTTGTTGGCCTTTGATGAATGATTTTTTATGCGATCAGAAGTCAAACAAGCACAGTTCACGTATGCTAAGCGATTCCTATCGCCCATGGACACATCCAAAAAAATCTAGAAGACGCGTTGCCAACCTTAAGGCCGTATTTTATTTTTATTTCGTGTATTCGGAAACTAATAGACTGAAATCGAAACGAGTTCACGACTTTGACATCTGTTAACGGTGGTACGTGACCCGGACGGAACTTAGAAATTACTAGATGACCTGGCCACGCGTCGCTGTGGCTAAGGTTTTTGTTATATCAAATTGTAATTAGTAAGCATTATTATTATTGAAACGTTTGTGTTTTTAACACAGCGCCATCTATTGAACTCAATTTAGTCAACACAATTTGTCATCTGCTAGAATCGTTTGGAGCTAAAAGATAATTTTGACTCTCAGACAAACAAAGAAAATAATATATTGTTGCGACAATAAATTGATAAATAAACTATCCTATCTCTTAAGTTGGAACATAGCACTCATTGTAAAGAAAAAAACGTTAAAATCGGTTCAGTAGTTTCGGAGTTCATCCCGGACAAACATCGTGACACGTGATTTATATATATTAAGATTAGGAGTTCCTCCCGGCACATTTAATACTCGAAATGCCTGTGTTGAAATGGTATAGTCCTATTTTAGAATATCCCCAAGACGTATCCGTCTAAGATTGGTGGGAACGCATAATTAATTTTTAGGAGATTTAAATGAAATGAATTTAAATTTTATGTTTGTCTGTTCATGTTCATCGCTGAAATTACTGAGAAAACTTTGATGATCTGATCTCGTGACATACTAAAAAAACATGACTTTCTTAAAAAAGCGTTAGTAATTTCCAATTTTTATTTTATGAGGTTAATTATTCCTACTGACTACTCCTTTTGTGAAATTTGAAAACTTTATTTTGCGTTTCATTGCTAGTTTTTTTTTATGAATTCATCGTTTCATTTAGCTGTACAAAGATGATGGAGCGTAAATAACTCTAACAAAACGTTATAAAAATATGACTTTTCTATTGTCAGGGTCGAATTTTTTTCCGTCCCATCATCAAAGGTGTCTTAACTACTATCACCAGTTTTCGTTTTCGAGAGCAGTCCAATAACACCCTGTATATGCTATCCCTATACATATAATATGTTATCTGACGTGGAAATAATACGGGTAAGCTCTTAATATTCGACCGCGTTCTATCAAACAAATTTATATATGTCGTCCCGAAACTTATTCCATCATTAAAACGCTAACGTTTTTTAGTGAAAACCAAAATGTGAGCCTTCATTACCGCAAGAGGACCTAAATAAACTGCTGGGAAGGCTTTCCCAAAATACACGTGAAAGTCGACTAATCACCAGTCTCAAAAGGACAAAAATATACGGTAAATTGCTTATTCAAACTTGTCCTTTTCAGTCGCCCGTCTCTCGTACGTATTAATTTTTTATGTAGATGTGGGCTTTCGAGCTTCAGAGTTACGTAAAGGTACTCTCTTGGGCACAGAAACACATTTAAGACTATGCATTGCTTCCGGCTTTGACCCCGTTCTAAACAAGTTTGAAATTAATCATGGCACGCGATTAAATTATGAATATACTAACTGACCTAAACGTCGTTTTGTTGAATGTGTTTTTTAACCATAAAAAAATGGAAACAAAAAATTTTGCCTAACATATAAGAAAAAACATGTAGGGGTAGATCACCCTTAACATTTAGGGGGATGAAAAATAGTAACCGATTCTCAGACGTACTGAATACGCATATAAAATTTCATGAGAATCGGTCGAGCCGTTTCGGAGGAGCATGGGAACGAACTTAGTGACACAAGAATTATATATATTAGATTTTTAAAATATACATATAAAATAAGGCAGTTTTTTATAGCTGTTCATAATAATTTATCGTCTGTGTTATTCAAAAATCACCAATAATACAGTTTAGCACCATCTGTACGAATTTAAACGGACTATTAGTTACGTACAATTCTAAGAGATGGCGTTGTAAATTAAAAGGAGTTTCTTAGTAAAATTAGTTATTAAGCAGTTACACTAAGTAGATTTTAATAATTGTATTAATGTCTAACTAAATGCGAAGTTTTATCGAAATCATTTAAGCCATTTCCGGTATGCCCGTACACAATTTTTGTAAATATACAAATTTTAAAGAACATATAAATATGTAAAGATCCTCTAAGACTGCAATAGTCATATTTTTGTCTATGATAAAATTTATAGAAACAGATTCAGTCATTTATTATAAACAAACAGTTTTCGCATTTATAATATATTTTGCAGGCTACGTGCTTCTTTTTTATCTGCGGTAATTTATTCGCCAACAAATTCATTTGTATTCTATGATTCCTGCCTGTGCATAGACAATAATTATTAAATTGAAATGTTTGCCACAATAGATAATTATTGAAAATTCCCTTTAAAGCCTTTGAAAAGTTTTCGATATGACACATGTCCTGTAATAATAATACTTATTTTTACTCTTAAAGCCTATTTTTCAATCTTATAAAAACTAACATATTTTCACGAAAACTTTTATGCACTAAGTATAATAATCAAAAATATATACAGACTTAAAATAATATAAACAATTAAACATATTAACAGAAATTATCCTATAAGCAACAAACGCATCACTGGTGACAGCACTGAATAATCAATAAATAAGACACAAAAATATGTCTGTAGACGTAGCACGCGTTGAATATTTAACTGTCTACAGTGCCTACCCTCAAAATCCAATGTTTTCTTTAATAAAATTTAAGTATAATTTAAATCAGTATTTTTAGCATACAACCTTAAAAGATGACAAAAAAATTAAATTAAAAGAAAATCTGTTAGAGGAAAATTTAATGCTCGAATTCTGGTTTCCCGAGACATGGAAAACCACAATCCACAAAGCCTGTTAATCGCCCATTAAAGGTCCGTCCGTTCATAAAACAATAGCTACAATGTACTAATGAAGCTCACAATATTCATTTGTATAATGATGTGTTCCGCGCACCCGCATAGAACAATGAACACGCAACACTTTCTCTGCGTACAGTTGGTGGCAAAAATTACGGACCGGCAACCATTATTAATTATTTTAAACTAGTATCCAATAGTTTAGTATTTTAATGGTTAAACGAGTGTATGTTTAAACTAAATAGTAATAAACATACAAAATTAACTTGGATAATCAAAACTAATTTTCATTTGAGAAATCTTGTAATTGCAAAAAATTTATAAGAATAGTGGGTATGAAATTTTCTTTTTTAATTTCATATTTGTTATACAGGTGTTTGGGGACTTCTCTCGACAACGAAGACGGGTGATAGTACTAACGACACCTTTGATGAAGGAACGGAAAAGAAATTGATTTTAAATTTTTTATTAGCATTATTTACGCTCTATCTTGTAAGTACAGCTACATGAAACGATAGTTTCATAAAAATACATTACTTTACTAAAAAAAAGAACCAGCAATGAAGCACGATAACAAAAACAGCTGGACTAACATGATAGAGCGAAATAACGCTAATAAAACGTTTTAAACAATGATTTATTTAAAATCAAGTTTTATTCCATCCTTTCATCAAATCGTCTGTCTTCATTTTCTGGGCAGACCCCAAACACCCTGTATTTGTGTGAAATAATGACTATTATATAGTATATTTTTATTTATTACCCTGAAATTCAATTGACATTGAATACCTAATATTGTCTTATTAACTTTTAACCGGTCTATCCCACTCCTTAAGTGGACATCTGGGCCGACTTTAGTCTAGTCACAGTCATGCAGTCTTTCTTCGCCCGATAATTTTAACTTTGTCTAGCATTTCTAGTTATAGAAAATGTTATTGATAAATTAATTAAAAGCATAGACCGGTGGTTTTTATGATGTATTACATGTATAGATTTTTTTGAAGCTTTATTTTCTTAGTACGATCATTTTAAAAATAAAACTAACTTATTGTAAAGTAAGAAAAATTGGTATTTAAGCTATGTATATATGCCTTTCAATGAGACAAATCTGTCAATAGTTTCACTAAAGACCTGTTAAAAAAATTAATTACAAACATGCCCACACACTTTGCACGCGAGTGTACAATATAAAACAAATTACAGCCTCGCGTTGTGTCGACCGCAGCACAAAGCCTAGCCTTAACTGACGCTTTGAGATACAATACCGTTGTTCAGAAGTTTTCAGCGAGGCTTTCACCGCAGTCGGAGGAAATAATATAAACGTTTAACACGCAAATTGTACTCTGACCGAATTTGAACAATGGCTAATATTATCATTAACCTTTGTCATTATATTTCGACGATCACTAAATGTATCTAATATATAAAATTCACGTGTCACAATGTTCGTTCCCGTAGTCCTCCGAAACGGCTCGACCGATTCTTATGGAATTTTATACGTATATTCAGTAGGTCTCAGAATCCGCTGCTATGTATTTTTCATCCCCCTAAATTATAAGGGTTGTCCACCCCTAAAATTTACTTTTTATTTTTTGAACAATTTTTTTATTTCTATTCTCTCTAATACAATCCAAATTTTCACCCCTTAACAAACAACCCCTAATTTTTAATCGCAAAATATTTAGGTGGCAAAACGAAGTTTGCTGGCCCATTTTTTTTTATTTCATTCTGATTTTGAAAAAAAAAAACGATAATTTTATTTTTTTCGATGATCTATGTCTTACGTATCTTTAGTTAGGTCATAGATGGAAAAATCGTAAAAAAAATATAATCTGATTTGTTATGTACAAACTTAATCTTTTTAAAGGGCTCTGTAGCCAGCGGTTGAGTAAAGCAACGATGACACCAGATCACCGGGTTCGAGGCCCGGTCAGAACGCAGTTATATTATAAAACACGTGTTTTGTTCTGCCTCAGGTACGGGCTGCCTGTGGCCGGACGAGTGTCAAAAACACAGGCATTTCGAGTATTAAATATGTTGGGAGGAACTCTTAATAAATTTCTTCATATACAAATTCTTCATAAAGAGGGTAGTTTTAATATTGTATAAACTAGTGGTGGTTTGTGGTTTTGTGGTTTTTCCCCAAACATTCTGTATATAAATGTGAAATGAAAGATATTATATGGTAAATATTTTTTATTAAACTAATATACAGCATGTTTCTCCGTAGTCACAGTCATTGGCATCATGGTAAGTGAGATACGGTGGACAGGAGTTATCACTGCACTCCCCACCACGGCTCCGACACCTCATAGTACGGGATACTGGAAATTATAATGAAACTTTTCACAGTACTTTTTAAACCTGAACAATTTCTTATTACTCGATAGTAAGGCAAACGAGCATACAGTTCACTTATAATAAGCGATTCCTGGCGCCCATGGACACCTCCAAGATCAGTAGATCTTAACCACCCCACCGGCGGAGGCAAGGTCCGTTGTTCCGCGCATCACTCACCCGGGTGAGCATCCATCCCGCTCTTCAAGTGCCCGCTCAAGCGGTGGCAGCCCAAGCCGAGGCCGCCCACGTGAGGCACCCTTGGTCTAGTCGTAAACACAGGACATCCGCCCAAAGCGTCCGGTTAGTTTTAATAGCCACACTAAAAACGCGAATATCCATGTTTTGGGGGAGCGACTAGACCAAGGGTGCCCCGCGGGGGGCATCGGCCTCAGCTTAGGCTGCCGCAGCTCACCCGGGTGAGTGGTACGCGGACCAAGGGACCTCGCCGCCGCTTCCGCCGGCGGGGGCGGTTTTAGATCTACTGATCTTGGAGGTGCCCATGGGCGACAGGAATCGCTTACTATAAGTGAACTGTATGTTCGTTTGCCTTCCTATCGTAGAAAAACAAGATATATTTACTTACAACAGCATTGTACTCCTGTGTCCTTCTGGTTCGGACAATAATCATTTAATCTTTTGACGCCATTCGGGCAGTCGTTCGTCTTGGTACATTCACCATTAGCCAGAATACATGGTAATTCGTTATATATCTCCTCAGCTGAAAATAAAAAATAAATTAACTAAACTATATCAGTTCTTTTTATATCTTAATTGCTAGATGTTGTTTGTTACGCTTTCGAAAAAACTGTTGAATCAATTGAAATGTGTTATAGTATTGAGATGGAGAGAATCAATTTAAATATTTTTTTTTCTGATTTCAAAATTGTACTAATATTTAAATGTGAAAATGCGTTTGTTTGCTACGCTTGCACACTTAAACTGCTGAATGATTTGGGATAAATTTTAGTACCGACATAAATGGGACCAGAATAATCTTAATTTCGATGATGACATTTTTCAATTTCAAAAGTATTTTAATATTACAAACGTGAAAAAAGTTTTTTGTTTGTTATACTTTCACGTCTGAATGGCTGTATTGCAACGACAGTTATAAGCTTTTTTGTTTAAATAAATATAAGAAACTTGGAAAAATAAATAAATATTTTCACCTTAAAGATTTCTGTGTAGATTAACAGAATTTCTAAAAAATATATATTATTACAGAGAACAAAACCGCGGTTGATAACTAGTATACAGGCTGTTTGGGGACTGCTCCAGAAAATGAAGACAGGTGATAGTACTAATGACACCTTTGTTGAAGGGACGGAATAAAATTCGACCCTTACTAAAAAACATCAAATTTTCAAAACGTTTCATTAAGCGTTATTTCGCTGCATCATGTAAGTCCAGCTGTTTTTGTTATCATGCTTCATTGCTAGTTTTTTTTAGTAAAGTATTTTTATGAAACTATCGTTTCATTTAGCTGTACTTACAAGATGAAGCGTAAATAATGCTAACAAAAAGTCTAAAAAATATGTTTTTTTAATCAGACTCGAATTTTTTTCCGTACCCATCATCAAAGGTGTCATTAGTAGTATCACCCATCTTCGTTTTCCGGAGCAGTCCCCAAACATCATGTATAATATAAATAAATATTGTATTCGTAATATGTGAAAATTTTATGAAACCTTCAAAAAATTTCCCTAAGAACTGATTTAAAGACGGGACTTTTCACCCGTTCGTACAATAAGACATTTTTGTGTGAATTTTTCCTTAAACATTCTCTCACGAAGGAATTCAATCAATTGCTAAGAATTTTCATTCGCCCTTTGAATATCCATTTGGCAGACATTTTTTTGTGTGGAAATTATTTTTGCGATAAGTGATTGTATTTTAATAATAGACGGAAATGTGAAAATTTATTTTCACGGGACCTTAGATAAGGTTATATATTTTTTATGTTTGATTTTGAAGTTTTCCAATCGTAACTCCTAAACTAATGGGCTGCATTTGATGCGATTTTAATGGTTTGAAAGCTAAACGTGTCGAAAAACTATAGATAGTCAGATATAATTCTGTGTCTGTTTTATATTCCCATGCAAGTAGGATGTTATATAGTTTGTGGTACTGTAGCCTCTAAACGAATAGGCCAAATCTGATGCAATTTTATTTGGATGTAACGTCATCGGGATGATTAAGAGATATGATCTATAAATATATCTTTAGAGGTTTTAATAATATTTTATTACAAGTTATTCAATTTCTTTTATTTTTATTAAAAAAAAAATTAAGTTATTTCTCCACTGTACTGAAGTCTATCAAAAACTAACATGTTTGCTCGTTACACGACTCCCGTCCCTATTAAACGTAAAATTTTTATGTACCCTAGTTTTTATTCACATCACGAAAGTGCTTTCCGCTATAAAACTAAAAATTTACAAGCCGGTATTGGGTCTTCGTAAAACTGAGACTGCGCTGAAAAATTCAAAGCCTACGAAAAAACCTCCAGTGTTTTTACGAAATTTCTTTAACGAATCTAAATTAAAAAAATGTTGAATTTTTATAGACGGAAACAGAAGACAGACGATAGTGCTAATGACACCTTTGGTGATGGTACGAAAAAATCGATCCTGATTAAAAAAAAAAAATTAAATGTGTTATTAGCATCATTTACTCTCCATAATGTTAGTATAGCTAAATGAAACAATTCTAATATATAAAATTCTCGTGTCATGGGGTGCGTAATCGCACTCCTCCGAAACGGCTCGACCGAACCTTATGTAAATTTATATAGTTATTTAGTAGGTCTGAGAATCGGATAACATCTATTTTTCATCCCCCTAAATGATAAGGATTGTATACCCTTAATTTTTTTTTTTTAATTTTGGACGTTATTTTTTTTTTCATTTTTTTAAGATACAGCATATAAAAATACATACAACCCCCAATTTTCACCCCTCTACAGTCAACTCCTAAATATTTATGTGGCAAAACGACGTTTGCGAGGACAGCTAGTATTTTATAAAAACCTACTTGAGAAAATCAGTACACGAGAAAATAAAATTAAAAAAATACCTTCGCCTATAGCACAGATAACACAAAACACGATCAACACAGCTGACTTGAACATTTTCACTAAACTGAAAACCGTCGCATTTTTATATTTATATAAACCCGTATCGAATGCAAATAATTACGTCTGATAACTCTTATCAGTGTTTATAGATCAGGTTTGTTAACTTTCCCACTTCAAAAGGACGTTTGTGAAGTCATTTTTGATTTATCTTAATTATTTCCGAACGCTAGTGTGATTAATTAATTACAATTCTATTCAAATATATTCCTTTATCAATACTTCGCCTATAAAGTATACATGTGTGTAAGGTATTTTCTAAAATATTCGGTTAAGAAGACACAGTAAATTAAACACAATTGAGTTTCTCTGCTCGAGGAAAAACGACATTAAATGTATTATTAACAACGTCTATTCCTAATCACAATTTAGACTACAATAGAATTTTTATTATAAATTATTAACAACCACGAGATGCTTCTAGGTTTTCATTTTTATATCTCACAAACGTCACTTGTCAATTTACTGTGCGTTCGATGACGTTTGAAACGCGGGAAAGTTCGAATTACAAAAAATTATTTTCTTGTGTGTAATGAGATGTATTTTTTATACAAAAGATAGACAAGCATGCAATTCACCTATTGTAAGTGTTTGCTGTCGCCCATGGGCACCTCCAAGACCGGGATCGAGGAGACGCGTTGACGCGCCTTAGCCATATTACAATCGGACAATTAGTTTCCGATTTTAACAATGTACACGTTTCGATATTGTCTATGAATTTCCGAATACTCGAAATAAAAAATAAAAATAAAGCCTTAAGCTTGACAACGCGTCTGCAAGTTTTTTTTTTATGAAGGACGTTCGCGTTTTTAGCTTAGTGGCTATAAGAACTAACCGGACGTTTTGGGCAAGTGTCTGGGCTGCCGCAGCTTGGTTGGGCGGTTCAAGGGCGGGACGGATGCTCATCCGGGTGAGTGGAGATATATCTACTAATCTTGGAGATGTCCATGGGCGACAGGAATCGCTTACTATATGAACATTGTATGGTCGCTTGCCGTCCTATGCTATAAAAAAATATTTTAATTTCGTATGTCACACCCTCGGTATTGCGCAGCTTATAAAACTGAGGCGATAGAACCGCCGGTCATTGCTAGTTTTTCATAAACAAAGATGTATTCTTTGGATTCCATAAGTTTATTTTACCCGCCCAAGTCTGTTCTTTGACAAAACAAAAATGGCTACCGCGTCAGGCTTTATCGGGAAACGATAAAATGATAATATTTTTGCCTTTTTCAAGATTTATTTAAGTTTTCAACAAGATCTCGTTGAAGTTTGCCTATTAAAAATTCTATTCTATACATTTATAAGCTTACCTCACAAATTTAACATCCGGTTAGTTTTCATAGCCACCTGGCTAAAAACGCGAACGAAACTCAAAAAAAAAAACTCACAAATATGGAACATTTTAAAGTTCAAAATCTTATATTGATAATTTTTATCTTGACGTAGCTTGAAACAAGAATACCATAATAATACCTTAAACAACTGTAAATCTTATATATTAGTTTTAATAGTTTAAACATAACAAGGTTTAGTTAGTAGTGATTTTTTCACTCACATCAGCTCTCTACTAGTGAATAAGAGGAAATATTTATGAGTGCTCTGTAGCCTAGCGGTTGTGTAAAGCAACCGTGACGCCAGAGCACCGGGTTCGAGTCTCGGTCGGAACGCAGTTGCATTTCAAAATTTGGATTTTGTGTACGGGCTGCCTGTGGCCGGACGAGTTTCAAAAACACAGGCATTTCGAGTATTAAATGTGGTGGGAGGAACTCTTAATAATTTATAAGTTCCGTCCGGGTCACG
>JAOSYY010000010.1:8349195-8359383 GCA_025727935.1 Hebomoia glaucippe
GACAATGATTTTGAGGAGGAGCCGCTAGAGACGCTATTTGATACGTTTCGTGTCGGCTTCCTCCTCCTTTTCTTTGTAGCTTTTAGTTAGATTTCTTGTTGACCCATGTCCCCAAGCAATCGATTTGAGTATCGTCTCGAGACCCAAGCTAATTGAACTTGTTGACTTTGAGGGTACTTTCGAACTTTTTCAAATCAAACTTTCTGCCCTTAAATCCCAGTCCGCCAAATTGGTTTTTTACGCTAAAATTGTTTTAACGGCTTAACTGGGTGAACAAAAGTGTGTCATGTTCTCAAACAATACTCAAGACTAAGATAAGGATCTTAGACGTGACTATTTATGACCGGGTTTGTTTGTTTGTTACGCTTTCACACCTAAACCGTTGACGACGATTAATTTTGGTATTAGCCTGGAGAGACCACGAATACGACTATAGGCTACATTGTTCGATAAATCGATTATATCAAACAAAAAATTGTACAAAAATGTGTTTAGTACGATCCCACATACAGACATCTAAAACATAACATTTCATTGAATCACAAAGCGAATGGTGCGGAAGTTATCACTTATTAAATTTTTGGTCCTTCTGTATTTTAAGTACGCTTAGAAATAGTAGTCAATAGTCAATTGTTGATATAAGATTTATTGTATAATAATCTTGTCCAAATCGAGATGCTTGAGGCCATCCAATAGAACCTTGCAACCGAATTTGGTGAACATTGTCTTACAAAATAAGCTGTCTAGATTTAAGATCACAATTTGGTAACAGAACAATAGGACTTGCAAATTTTTATTCAAGTAAGTACACCATTTGCATGACTGGGCGTCTGGCGCCAAAACAGAAAAACGCATTAAGTTCATAATTAATTTTAAACGTTTGTCTGACGCCATTGAAATTTGTTTAAGACTAACTGGGCTCTGCGGTTTCATCCGTGACGCTTTATATAAACACTATATTTAGAGTTAATGTTAGAAGGACACTGGCGTTATTTTGAAACTCCCAAATATATACCATATTATTGTTGGTTACAAATAAAAGTCTTATGAAAATCGATTCAGTCGTTCCGGAGCTTAGCTGAAATAAATATAGGGACAAGAATTGTATAAATTGTGTTTCTGTTACAAATATGTAACAATTAATACTGACTTAAAAAAATTAATATTACTAATAGACACAAATTTCAATTTTCTTTTTTATACTATTAATTAGCCCAGCGAACTTTGTTAAAGGCAGTAAATGAACAGATTTTGGATTATATTACGTTCAATTTTTATTACGATAATAAATATAAATCAAATGAAATATCTTTAAGATTCAAAAACAGTCCGTCTCCTGTTCCTAAGTTACCTCCCCACCAATTTTCAGCCAAATCGGTTCAGCCGTTCTTGAGTTATACATAGTGTAACTAACACGAGTTGCTTTATATACAGAAGATACGTTATATGTAACTAGTGATGTACCTAGGTTTTATCAGTTTAAATTTATATCAATAGTGTTATTCTGCGAAGGTTACATATAAAGGCTTTTCAAATTGTATTCTGTAAAGAAAAAAGAACTAGGTCGGAATATGAAGTGATGTGAAGTGTAGTACTGAAGTGGGTACTTGAAACTCTAACGAAAATATATAAGCTTATAAATAATTTATAGGTAAAAATTTTTAAATCAACAGCGGCTAGCGGTTTCTCTTATGTTATTTTTATGTACTACGTAACAATGATTTAATAGATATAACCGTTCTAAAGATTAGCCGGGACACATATTAAAAAAAAACTGATTTAAGTACGGGTTTTGTCCGATAATTTTAAAGACAAAAAACATAACAAATTAATAATATAATAACTATTTATGAAAAATTATGAAAAGTTTTCGCTTCATATGTTGAATATTACTTCGTATTTAGGTCAAAGGGCCATATGAGTTAGTTCACACGTGGCTCAGAGATCATCTAATATATAAAATTCTCGTCTCACAATGTTCGTTTCCGTACTCCTCCGAAACGGCTCGACCGATTTTCGTGAAATTGTTTGCTCATCGGGTACGTCTGAGAATCAGCTATTATTGTCTCACCCGTAAGTGATAAGGGTTATCCATTCCTAACATTTATTTTCTTGTTGTTTGGGAAAAACTTTTTGTTTTTATTTTTTGTGATGCAGCATATAAAAATATATTCAACCCCAAATTTCCATCCCTCTATAAACCCCATTTGATTTTTTTTCGCAATATATATTATTTGTGTCGCAAAATGGCGTTTGCTGGGTCAGTTAGTCTATTATATTAATAATTCCTTATTATTACCATATTACGTGTGAAGTTGGAACATAAAACTTTTTTCATTAATTTTTATATAAACGTACTGGTAACATCGATAGACAACGAAATTCCTGCAAAATGACTAATATGTAATATATTATGACGTCATTCCTACTCTCCACAGATTAAATTTTAATGAACTGAACGTCTGTACTAATCAAATCGCCACACATGTGGCTCATTCTCGGTAAGCATTCAGAGGCCATTACAATTATTCTTATTGCTAATGATTTCACACTCCAAATGATATCATCATAAAGATTGTGCACACTATCCAACGGACTGTTTAGGCTTGCTCTATCATTTAAGATTTAACTCCTAAAATAATTGATAGAATTAAATACAATCTGTTATAATTAACTATGATTTAAGAAAAACTGGTTTTCTCTAAATATGTCCATTACGTACTCTTCTTTTACTTGTCATAGAATTTTATTTCGTTAATTGTAATATCACGTCTACTTTCAAAAAGATTTGTTATACAATTGATACAGATCGAAATTTATAGACTTTTTACAGACTACCCTCTATTTTCATAGAGGCTACTGCTTTCCACCATGGTTCTGACATCTTTGTTATACTACTTAATGACAAGAATAATATTTCTAAATGTCTATTTTTCAGGTTGGTGTCAGTCAAGAATGCGTGACAGCGTGGGCTAAGCTCCGATTCTGTGGGGGCTGTGCTGGCGACGGTACACTGGCCTGCAGCAGATATTGCCATAACGTCATCAGAGGTTGTCTGCCAGCTCATGCTGACCTGAGCGAGCAATGGGACGCTTATGTTGGTTAGTATGTTACAAATTTATTATCCGAGGAAGAAACGTAAAAATGAATCGTGTTAAAAACTGTCGGGGAGTCAGATGTAGTAAGATTAAGATAATTTAAGATTTCAATAACAATAAGTCAGTCTTTCAGCAGTTGGTTGTTTCATTACACTCCCAAACATCCAACTTTATATGGTGACCCTGCCTAATTGGTTTTGCATATCGCGTTAACCAGGGCGTTAGTAAGGAAGAAATATTGCATTCAGTCTTTTTAGAGGGATTAAAGAAAACTTAAAATTGTCCCGTATACAAGACAGTATGAAAGAATGTTACGTATGAAAAGTTAAATGTCTATAGTTTTATACGAAGCTTTTTACTTAATGACAGTGATACCTACTGATAGTACAAAAATGTTTCGAATAATATCGTAGCCCCAAAAAAACTATAAGTTTTACTAAAATCTTCACAGATGCCGTCGAGAAAGTTGCGGATCGACTCCTCGGTCCATTCAACATAGCCATGGTAGTCGGACCGATCGATATTAAAATATCTGAAGCGATCATGAGCTTCCAGGAGCACAACCAGGAGATATCCCAGAAAATCTTTTCCGGGTGCGGTAAACCCGTTCTCGGCGGTGGCGGTAGCACCGGGACATTCTTCGCGCCAGACAGAACCAGACGTTTCGCTCGCTCCATACCAGACTTCGACTGGAACAAGTCGAACGATGTGGACGATTTTGTTATTGAAACGTCGTTAGAGACAGTAGTGAACAACGACCCGTCGCTAATAAGTCTCCGGACACCGGAAGACATACGAAAAGCAACGGAGGAAATGAAGGAGCAGGCTAAATCGAGGTCCAGGTTCCTTCAGTACATGAGAGGTGATATAAGTTTGCAGCAGTTGGAGTTGCACGAGAGAGAAAGAGAGAAAAGAGACGCTGATCCCGCAGGAGATATAGACTTCAGGGCGTTCGAGTTTGATGGGAAACGTGGTTCCAAAAAGAAGAAGCCGATTGCTACTAAAGTTGAGGAGAATCACGGTGAGTGACAGTTTGAGTTAATGAGAATTGAATTAAGGTAATTAGCGCTAAATTAGAGCCAAAAAATTCCATGTCTCATCGTATCAAATAACTTCTAAAACATGTTGTTGTAATGTTTTATATTATGAGAGAGTTTATAGAATTTACTTTGTAATCAAGGTGCGGAAGGAGGGCAAGCCCTGGAACGGCTAGTGCGAGAGACGCGGGCGCGCGTGCGCAGCTCGCGTCGCTACTGGGCGCACCTCCCAGCGCTTCTCTGCACCACCACAAGCATCACGTCTGCGCCCTGCTTCAACGGAACACACGTGGCTACGTGAGTATCGACCTTGACTAATTGATACATTAAAATAAGTCCAAGTATCGAAACCTGGCTAATTATATCCGGCTCGAGTCTAAGTGTAAAATCTTTACTACTTTCATAAACGCGGAAGTTTGCGTGTATATATGTATCTTTGTTACTCTATCATTCGAAAAGTACTGAGCGGATTTTAATGAAACTTTATAGAAATATAACTCATATGGGCTGTGATTTGTTAAGATATTTCGATATAGGTTAAACCGCGGGGCACCGCTAGTAAAAGATACTTAGAATTGATGAATTAAAAAAATAACTATGTTTTCAGATATACGGCGATAGCAGCTGGAGACGGGAGTGCGGCGCTCGCGTCCAACCCTGAAGTGAGGGGCGCACCACCCGCCCAGCCCTCGGGCGTCGCCCGCACACAACTCGAAGCCCTGAAGGCGCTCACTGCAAGGCTTAAAGATGCATACAACGGTGTCGAAGTACAATGGAAAGATTCGGGTAAGTGGAGATTTTCATCAATATATTTTTGAATAGAACCCTAATTAATTTTCCAAAATATTTGTAGAATTGTAAGCGCTATAACAGTATTTACCTGTTAAAATACATTAAATCGCTAACTGTTTTAGATATTACTGGAAACACACAGACAAACAGACAATCTATTGAGAAAAATATAGTATTATACTATAAACGGATAGCTCGTTTAAATCTATGTATAGATCTAATCCTTATTTTTTTATATCAGCCATCCACAGATAATAGAAAGTCCACTTGCCGTTTATATTTAATATTTAACCAATTTATCAACAATATGCTGTAGACCTATTTAAATATATTTCGGCATTGAAATCATATATCTTTAGCCGAAGATTTGCAAGCCGCAGCTGCAAGTGACGACCTCGTTGAGACCGCGGGCTCTGGCTCGGGCTCCGGAGACCACATCGACGATACTGAAGACCTCACCGATGATGACGAGGACAGGAATAATGATGATTATCCAGAAGGTACGTAAATCATAATATAACAATACTATTTTGTAAATTAAGAAGTGATAAAAGTACCCTTAGTCAGGAAATGTCCTGTTAGAATAAGTAACCGTTTTAGATATATCCCATACAAACTGATATTCACAAATGTTTATTACTGTGGCCGTGTTATAAGCATCGTATAAACTTTCAGTTGCATTAAAAAAATGTTATTTTTGCAATACGAATCGACAGTTCATTTTTATTTATTATATTGATACTAGCTGACCCAGCAAACTTCGTTTTGCCACCTAAATATTTTGCGATTAAAAATTAGGGGTTGATGGTAGAGGGGTGAAAATTTGGGATTGTATGTATTTTTATATGCTGTATCATAGGAAAATAGAAATAAAAATAAATGTTTAAAAAATAACATATAAATGTGGTGGACAACACTTATAATTTATGGTGATGAAAAATAGATAGTAGCCGATTCTCAGACCTACTGAATACGCATAAAAATTTCATAAGATACGATCGAGCCGTTTCGGAGGAGTATGGGAACGAACATTGTGACACGAGAATTTTATATATTAGATTATATTTTAATCTGGCAACAGTATTTAGCCTTCTCCTACTAGAGATTCATTCTCACACCCATTTAAAATACGTATTCTATCAACAGGTTCCGGTGAACACCCGACGGATACTGAAACAGTAGAACCAGAGCCGGATAACCGCCCGCCTCCGATATCGGAGGTGCCCTTCATACCGGATATAATCGACAGTCCGGCGACGAACAACGTCGAACCGCGGGTTCACACCGACGACACAGAGCACAGCGAAATCGTACCGCAAGTTGATAGCGAACCGGTTACGCCTCGGGACAAACCGGTCGCGGGTTCAGCAGACCGGCCCTCGTTACAGAAAGCACTGTTCACATACGCCCTGCCCGTTGTGTGCGCGTGGTTCGGTACCATCGTTACCGATCTGTTTTAAAACACCATTCGGCGACGTCCGCATTTAACCGCACGAAACATATAGGTCGGCTCAAACCGGCTTCTGAGGTGGTGACTCAAGTCGTAATCTATACTTGAGAATTGTGAAAATTCTACGTATTAATTTGATAAAGGTGCCCCACACTATAATTTTTAACTATGTGTTCACACGTTCAATAAGATTCTCTCAATAAAATTGACAAGCCTTGATCATTACAAACTATGACCTGAAATTCTACGATATATTCACTTCAACATTCGAAGAGGTCGTGCTAAGCTCCCTAAATCAATCAAAAAAAAACTAATATGTAATTTGTTAATATTATCAATACAGGTTCACGATTATTGTGCAATATTATTGAACGTGGGTGGTCTTGAAAGATTCAAACTTAAGTCACGACTTAGAAGACACATTTAAAGCCTTATTTACACGTCTTATACGTAAAGGAGTTTACCGAGAGTGATCTGTCAGAGATGTCATAAATTAGCAGGGTTTAAATGATGAGAATTTTAACTTTTTTATCTTTAATCTGTTAGGTAAATAAATATATACATAGACTCACATAGAACTATTGTTCTATCAGTTCACTTCGCGTCCATCTTAAAAGGATTATTACTTTGACAGGACTTACGGACTGTCTAAGTTTGCGAAAGAAATACATAATTGTATTTGACAAGTTCAACAGTCTTTTTTAAATCTCAAATCCGTTTTACAGACCTCGGTACTCCATCAATGACAGGTGTCAACGTCACGTGACAGTACTGACGTTTGACACATGTCTACGCGGCATCTATATGTTTCGTGTCGAATTAGCATAATAATTTATTGTAGGATAGCGTCTCTCTCCCACGTGTTTCTATGTCGGCGTCGCCAAATGGCAGCCTAGTCAGTGCGAGCGCTTAGGTCGTGTCCAATACGGCCTTGTGATATGATAGTGCACAGATTATATTGTGTGGTTTTGCGGTCGGAAATTGAGTGAACGACAATAAACTTTCTTATCCCAATGAAAATTTAGATCGTATAAACGTTTTTAGAGAAATATCAGCCAAATTGTGTATTTATTTTAATGTAAATATTATACGTGTAAATTATGATTGAATTAGATAGCGAATGTTTTTTTCACGTACTGTCCTGTATGTCTCGAGCCGAATTCGCGCGGTTTTAGGTAACGATATATGAAATTTAAAAAAAAAACTGTGTACACAGATTGTAAATAATGGCGCGGATACCGGTGTTTAAGTGTTTAAAATTGTAAATAATTTAGTCCTTAAACTAAATATAAGTTGAGACTGATTCGCTTTTCTATTTTTTTAATGCATTTGCAAGGATTAATTTTCGAAAAAAATCAACTCATTTTTAATTGTTTTTTTTTTATCTTAAGTTTAACCGACTGACGTTTAGGTTAAATTGCTTTATTAATTTTATTTTTTTGTGCGATCATTTTAAGCTTCAGCTTGGACAAAATCATATATGTAAATACTTTTAAGCACTTTTTTATAAATAAAGTCTTGGTGAATTGTAGATTTATTAGGTAATAAATATTCATTTAGGTATATTTTTAACTATAAACAGTCATTTTAACGCACAATGAATTAATATGAATGTAATATCATCGTATCTGTCTTAATTTTTAATCTATGGCATTGTTTCTATGAAATCACTGTGCAAGTATGGGACCAAAAATTTTTACTCTATATCAATATATTGTGCCATCTACTTAAGAATTAATGTATACTCGCGTTTCACTTCTGACTTGCACAATCTTTTTTTTAGCCATTTTTATCGCTAGCAACACTTAGTTACATATTGACATTTTAATGTTGGTAACACTGATTGTTAAGGTTACACCACACTTTCTATGCAATGAAATTGTCAGTGAAAAAATATTTACCGCAAAATGGTATTTTATGTAAATAAGTACATTGAAAATGTAATCATAATATGTTCTATGTTAGGAATAGCTTTTTTACAGTTGTCTAAATAACAGGGTACCTTGTTAAGATTTTAATCTCATTGATTCACAAACTCTAAGTTAGATTAAGCTGGCTTAAGTTAATCTGACAAAAACATTATTCCCTTTATACATATTTGAATCATATCACCCAACATCTCCCAACTATATCAGAATCGATTCATCCGTTTAGGAGACGCGATGCTACATACAGATTACTTTAAATTAGACTATTTTTGTGGTATAGTGATAAATTGATGTTTTTGAAGGTCTGAATGAGATTTTCTTCTATAAAATTGCATTTTAAGTAAATATTTTTAATAGCAAACATTATTTAATGTCTTAAGTTTGCGAAAGATTTTTAAGATACAATTGCTTAATGTTAAATTTAGATTTTATCATTATAATACGAGTTGTTAGTAAATGGACACTGATTACCTATATACGTAAACCGACTCATAAAAAGATAATTATGGTTTTTCTAGGCTTAGAAAATTTTAATCATCAGTAAACGATAGAATTAAATTTTACATAAAATGTATATGTTGCTATGTATTTTATTATATACTGGAAATTTTGAATGAATCAATTAATGGTAACACTTCGGCGATTCATGAAGTTAAAAATATACACGAATATTGCTCCCACTAAGATATTTCAATGTGACAAAATTAAAATATAATATAAGTATCATTTTTTTTATAAAATATATATTACGTTAGTAATTTGTAAATAAAATGGTAATATGTGTTTGTTTGTTTCATTTCGACGAATTAGACCTCAACTTAGCCCCATACCCCGTCTGATCATAACTTTTGTAAATAATTTAAAAAATTGTCAAACACTTCTATATACACAAAAAAATTGATATTTTTAAAAGCAGTCACCTGAGTATATATTTTAAAAAACATTAGTGTATTATTTAAGTTCGGTCACATTTTTCCTTAATTTCGAGACACTTTTCAAGTATAAATTGTCTCGTCATGTTTTGAGGGACGTAAAAGTACAATTGTATGTACTTTTAAAAAAATATTTAAACTGTATTTTTGTATCGAACTTTATTTTTATCAATACTCAAGTACAGCTCCACTCATAAGACACGAACTTAAGTTATCTTGAGAATCTTCCCGTGACCACATACTGGGCAGTGCAGAAAACTCATCATATTTTATAGAAGTTTTGAGTGATAGATCGGAATTTTTTATTTTGGCACTACATATTTTGTAGGCACTAGTGCGTGAGTCCAATTGCTCTAAGTCTAGTATAAATCAAGAACTCGTTCTTAGTTTCACAGAATTTCGTTGAAGAAAATGTTACTTATAAAAAAATGTGTTTGTCATACATTAAAATTAACTTATGAATAACACTAAAATAAATTTTTGCTTACGCTATCTTTTCTATAAAAACATTCTTATTCCTCATCGGAATCATCGCTATCTTCCGTGTCACTTTCCGATCCGGAATCCTCTTCGGAATCGGATCCGAGCCAATCCGGCAACTTCGGTTGCTCTATTAACGTCTTCCATTCATTTAATTTGTGTAAATCTAAAATAAAGAAAAACATTTTAAATACCTAGAAAGACACTCAAAATGTTAAAAAAAAACGATTCTTGAAATTGTATTTTATATATTAAATATTAAAACTACAACGGTTTTGCACAGACTAATACTTATATTGAAGTAAATGACAGAATAGACAAAAGAACAACTTGCTTATAGTATACAAAATGTTGCCAGTAGATATTAATGTTATTTTGATACATATATTTAACATTAAACCACAAATTACTCAATATTACTCGACCCTAAGGGGCCATTCAAATATTACGGAAACGGATTTATTACAATTA
>JAOSYY010000010.1:8389376-8403848 GCA_025727935.1 Hebomoia glaucippe
GCAAAGCTGCTGGTAAATGCTAGTTTTAAAAATATGGTTAAGAATAATTTTGGCCCGTATTTCAAGATATTTATTTTTGAAGGTAGTTTAAAAAGTCGTCAAACCGTTTTTATAAGTTTTTTGACACTATTATGGAGCTCAAGTATAGCCAGCGACTTGAGTAACGCCTTAAACCTTGCAAAAGCTGGAAAAGGGTTTAAAACTCCAACGTTCCTTCCCTTAATTTTAAATATGGAAGTATATATTATTCATTGATCCTATTTTAGTGCTGCTCGAAATTTGAACATTTGTTTCAATTTTGACAGTTAAAATAATTCACGAAAAAGTTTAACTAAGTAATGAATAAGGTGACCGAATACACATTATCTTAACGAATACAAACAGTGGCTACACTATTTGATTAATAGTTTATAAGATGTACGTTTCGTTTCTAATTCGATTATTATTTATAATTAACGTCCTTTATATTACTTAGTACAAAGTATGGTGGGATAACGAAATTATTTACTAATAAAATTCTAATACTAGTTTCAACTTTATAGAATTTATATAGAAGGACTGTGCCATGTGAAAAAGTGATTCTTTTAAAAGACGTATTTTTTACCCAACTTAACCAAACCTACTACAAGTGCCATTTTGTGTTGTAAAATAATACTCTAGATAAATCAAAATCAGCCTTATATGGCTCCTTATAATTTTAAACAAAATCTAAATTAATTATGTATACGAAACAACATCAAACATGAGTTAAGACTAGAATAAAATAAAGAATTTTTTGTATTCACTACGAATTTAAATATTCAAATAGTTAAATGAGATTGAAATGTAATATAATCGTGAATTCACAGCGTGAAATCACGGTTTGAATTCATTACTGGGTACGACACTTTTTAGGTGAAAAATTGAGCAGATTTTGGCACGTCACTATTAAAAATCTAAGATTTAAAAAATGTTTGTTAAATAACGTATTGCTGTATTATGTGCTATGTCTTCAAATATAGTCATTAAATGTCTTGAGCGTTATTTTTATAAAACAGAATCTCTGAATCTTAATCAAAGTAAATCACAGCCTTACGAATAGTACTAAATGACGAGTTAAACATACAAACAGAACGGGTATAATAATCAAAAGGCGGACAATACTTGGCACATACACTAAACCTATTTCGTGCGTTCGTTTTCGAAGTATTGCTGAAAATTATCCAAAAGTATTGGCACAAAAAATCAAATTCAAAACCGATAGTCTCGAATACAATTCACTATACCGGTTCGAATACTACATCTAAATATCTTAATAAGCTAGGTAAGGTTAACCACATTCAAGTAACGGGTAACGCTAATACTAAACATTAGTCACAATGTAAATGTTAAGTAAATATTAATAACAAGTGAAGTAGAATTGAATTACTAAAGTAAAGGTTTATACAAGGCCCAAGTACCGAATAATGAATTTATACTCAATAGGGAGTCTACAGTGATATTTTTTTTTAATGCGCAACTATTCGCGTTCGTCGTCCGAACAAAGCGGCGGCGGAATCGTCGAAACGTCGAACTTTTGTTCGGGGCTATCGCTCGAAGCCTGCGAGTCCACGTAATGACTGGAATAAAACCGTTCCACGTTATTCAAGCTAAAGCGTTGATCGAGGTCTCTAGCAAAGCGTTCTTGGCTAACATCGCCGGGTTCGTCGTGTTCAAACTGCGGGTAACACTCTTGCGTTCTGTATATATCACCTTCCTCGTAGCGTTCTGGGTACGGACTGCCTCTGTACGCTTCGAATTCGTCTTTGTCATGAGGCAATTCTGTGTCGGAATAGGCGACAGATTCGCCACGTTCGAAGAGATAGCTCTTGGACTTGGTCATTTTTGGAGCCCGTTTAATTGTATCAATTGGATATGCGTAGTCGTCGGAATCGTCTCTGTCACTTTGTTCTTCGTAATACTTTGATCTGGGTTGTCCGGAAGATTCGCCGAGAGCTTTCTCGTCGGTCTGTCGATATCCTGTTGACGATTTCACTCTCTTCAGTGATGATTGGCGACTGCTTTTGTTAGAATACGAAGTCCTGGGCGGACTGTCTTCTGGTACGAACGGCGGTTCCTGAGAATCAAGGTAAGGATGACGTAGCCGACCCAGTCTATCAAATCTTGGAAAACCCATTTCGTCCTCGTCAGCTGAAGATCCGAATCCTTGGAACTGTACCGGCGCAATACTTATGGGAAAGTTTTGTTGTTCATAAGTTGTATTTTTATAATTGGCGTACGCATGTCGTTCTTCATCTTCAGAATAGCTGACTTCTTGAATGTCGTAGTTTTTGGAATCGGCTTTCGACATCTCAGAAGAACCAGATTCCACTTCTGGAATGTAGCTATCGGAGCATTCAGAGCTCTCCATCCTTCGTAGTGTGTCATCAACACTCAAAAATGTTCCACCTTTTAATTTGTCACTCTCAGACGAACACTGACTCTTAGTTGAATCTTCTTCTAACACGTCTTGTATCTTCTCCTGTCTCCTACGAGCACTTGTCACTTGTTTCTTTCGTCTAAATGTTTTCATCCTCTCTCGGGGATCTCGAATGACATCTAATGAGCTATCCGTGTCGTTTCCACTCGGGGGACTTTTTAGTGAGATGTTACGGACGAGCAAAGACTTTTTAACAGGTGCTTTAAGTGGTTGTATCGGAGGAGATTCCGAACTGAGACTACTTGAATAGTAAGGAGAACACCTCGATAGTGGAGTTTTTCCAGACCTCTCCGTTAATTTCTTTTCTGGAAAATCTCTATGAATAGGTGGCATTTCCGGCACAGCGATCACTGGTAAATCTGCCGACCCTAAATAATGTTCATGGAAAGACCAACTTTTTTTACTACGATATTGTTGAGAGCTTTTATATTCCTTTATTTGGTTTTTAGATAGCGTTTTATCGTCGTAACTAGCATGCTTTGCCAAAGGTTTATAATCCGATCGTACAAATTGACTGGGAATTTCTTCCCGTATAATATTAGAGAATTCTTGACTTTGATAACGCTCTGTATGTTTTTCTTCCTGGCTATATAATTGCGAGGGCATATCGATATCAATCTCAGGTTGAGGTCCACCATAGTACGGTTTAAAACCACTATCCTCACTTTGACACCTAAGTGTAGGTTTCATATATCTGTGCGTTTGTTCTTCGTAGCTAAGGCTTTTAGAAGCAGCTTTTAAGAATCGATCTTGAGATAGGTCGTATGAGGAGGGATAACCTTTAAGTCTTTGGTCAAATCTATATACGCAGTTAGTATGCTTTTGCAAGCTACTCAAAGAACTTGAACTTGATTTGTCAGATTTGTCACTGCAACTAACAGAAGACGATTTTTCAGGTCTTACAGCCATCAATCTATTCCCAGACTCCGGTGTGTTTTCCTCCAATTCTGGATTATCTCTTGTAGGAGATTGCTTTTCTTCATCGAGCTCAAGATCCTCTTCAATACTGGGTTCTTTAATAATTACAGTTTCCGATTTAGTACGATCTACTGAATCGATACTCCCTTGGTCTTCTCGGGCTGTTGCAACCAGCGTATGACTAGTACTTGCCGACCATTCTGATATTGATTGAGCTAAAGTCAACGTACTATCACTTTTTGTACCAGAACTGCTATCCATACCCTTCTTAGAGATGGTAGTGTCGGAACTGCACAGTTTATCATATTTTATGTTATTATCTGAACTCTTCTCTAGACTGCTACTTTTCGAACTAACCTCGGCTTGAGATCCTATTTTGGGCTGTTGATCTAATTTCTTACTCGCATGTGACGATGAAAATGTTTTAGGAGTTGTGTTTTCAGACTTCTCGCTCTTCGGTATTGATACGGCAGATATACTTTCGGATGCTGACAGATTGGCATATTGTCGAACAGTATTCGTTCCAGTTGACCATTCAGAAATGCTTAAACAAATCGAAGTATCTTCAGAATGTGAACTATGAGTGCATTTCTTTTGTGGTAGGCCAATCTTAACAGTACCATCTAAATCTGTTCCAAAAGAACTAGTCTCTTCCTCTGAATGGCTACTGTGGCTGCATCGTTTACAAGGCCCGGTGCTACTAACGCTAAGCTTAGTGAGAGCACGGACAGTTTCATCGGCGTTAGTTTGGGAAAGTAAGTCATCGATCGAAGTATCAGAATTATTTGACCCACACGATATTTTTTGTCCACTGAATTGTGAAAATCCCCTATCAAAATCTGGTGACAAGCTTTTACTATCAACACCGAATACGTCGTCGGCATGGTCGTCTTCATAGATTGGACTGTGATTAGTGGGTGATTTTTGTGGTTGACTTATTATAACTTTATCTTCAATATTACTTTTGTTATTAAACGATTTATGATCCACACTAGTACAACAAGAACCTACGTCTCCCATGAAACATGTAGCTTTAGTTATAGTGCCACTTAAACACGACTTATCATAGTTTGGCACGGCGCCTTTGTTAAGAGATGTTGCCTCGTCCTGTTTATCTAAGGGTTCCACCATGTACGCCGACTTATCGTAGGGAATCATTTGAGGCTTTTTTTGACCATCCGATATAGATTCAGGAGACTTTTCCGACTTTGACTCCTGAACATCCCTTTCTAATTCATCATCGTTATTGAGTGTATCGCTATCATCATCAGATCCTAAATGTGCTTTTGAACTCTCAGATTGGATAGTTACCTTGGTTGCTTGTTCAGGCTCATTGCTCATGTAATAAACTTGAACTTTCTCTACTATAGGAGTTTTCAAAACACCATCACTGGACGAAAGAGATGGCATTTCATCCAGATCACTAGATTTTTGTCGAGTAATTTCAGATGATTCATTTTTTTTAGATGAAATCTGTGGCGGTAAGTCGGGAAGAGGCCAATCTTCTGAATCTTGGCTTTCACTTGCCGATGACTGTTTAGAAGGTGGTAAAAGATTTGTCTTAGTTTTCGCATTTGTGTCACTCGATTTATTTTGAGTAGATGACTCCTCATTTTTTCGCATCTTCCTTTCAGAATCTTTTTTAGATTCTGAATACATTTCGCTTATTTTTGTTTGGTCTATAGGAATGTCAGGCATTTCTGCCGATGTTCTCCTGTCAGTATCAGATATATAAGCAACGTTTGCATTACTAGGAGGATCAGAGCTAAGACTAGCTTGATGATCACTTGAATTTAGCGATTCTTCATTAATACTTTCAGATCTCGAGCATGCTTTTGTAGAATCCTCATCAGCACTTGTTTTTTCGGATGCTGTACTTCGTTCGGATATACGAGATAAGGTTCGTCCAAAATTTTGCCCATAGCCAATAACAACATCAGACGCAGTTGAAGAAGTAGCGGGATAAAGGAAATTGACAGGAAAATCATTGAGGTCGTCAGTAAAATCTGCTTCTGTAGAATCTTTAGAAGTATTTGCTGAAAGAGGTGGATTTTTCGAAAACGTTTGAAAATCATCAAGAATTCTCTGGTTTCCGTAGTCAAAAACATCTTTGTTAATATTCAAGCTTTCATAGCCCTCGTGATCTTGGGGAATCCAAGCTTCCTCAATACTTGTACTATTTTCACTTCCCGAGGCTCCAAAGAAAGGTCGCCAGGTTGGTTTTAGCTCTTCTCCACGTCGATAAGCTTCGCCTAACGAACCTGAGGTTGACTCAGTAGTTTCAAATGATCCCCTTGACTCAACGCTTAGCGACCCTCTTGAATCCATACTTGACTTCGAAGAGCTTTTCTGTTCATCCAGACGACACTTTCTACGCGATGATGAATCATCTACACTAAGAGATCCTTTAGACGGTGTTGTTGTAGTCGTATCTATACTAGACTTCGAAGAACTTTTTTGATCTGTATCTTTTAAAGCCCTTTTCTTCATTCGTTCGCGTTCAAAAGATGACGTTATAACATTCCCATCATCATCAAAATCTATAGTCGTATTTTGATCCTCTTGAGAAATAGTTATAGCAATTTTTGTTTTCTTTACAGTCCTCTCTAGTTCCTTCTTTATTTCAGAATCTCTAGACGCTGCAGACTGACTAGATTCCGATTCCTCTATAACGCATTTACCTATTTTATCTAAACCACTTTTTCTAACGTTTGGCCTCATAAGTTGTTCGACAGTTTTGTCGATGCTTTCTGAACTCGATTCCGAGTCTGTAGGTGCTTTTTGAGAATCAACTGGGCCTTGTTTCTCCAATGTAGGAGTAGGCGATTTTCTAGCACCAAATTTCGAAGGACTGCGTGGGCTTTCAATACGTCCAAGGTCTGGTATTGGGGAGGGTGATTTAGAATGTTCACTGGATAAAGTATGTTGAGATAACAAATGTTCTTCACCATACTCCATAGCTTGTTTTAGTTCTTCTAAGCATTCGCGATCTTTTTTGTTTAATTTTTCGATATCCTGGGATATACCTAAGGGTCGTGCGATTGAGCAACTTACACTCGATTCGTCATCGATCGAGCTACCTTTAATATTTGCGCTGGATGGGCTGACGTCTTTTTCTATACTAGTCCACGATGTCGACTCCGAGCTTCTTGAGCGTTCTGCACTCAATTTCAATAATTCACTTCGTTTAGATTTAGCTGTTAATAAAGTCCTTTGTTCATTCTTTTGTTCTGTAGGTGAAATGTCATTAGCACTGCCAGAACTAGCAGTTTGATCAGCTGATTCAGATTTTTGTATAGACTTTGAAGAACTAGAATCAATGAATGGTATATTTTCGATAGTAGGACTATTCTCCTGAGGTGGAGTAACAATAATTTTATTCTTATTTTTGAATTTAAGTGATAAATCGACCTTAGCTGACGAGTCCCTTGATCTTAGCCCACGCTCACTTTCACTATCTTGTATCTGTGAAATTGATTCCTGTTTTAGAAATTCAATTAAACTCGCTGAAGACTCCTCAAATGTACTTTGAGGTTCTAAGCCCCGTCCGCTTTTACTTGTATCTGAAAGTTGAACATCCGTTTCAGTTGTCATTTCATCGTTGTCGACCGTCATCCAAGAACCTGTTTCATCGCTTCTGCCACGGTACAGCCTAATACTTTTATCCTTTTTTATAGTTTGGTCTTGGTCTGAAGAACTATCTGCATCTATGAAAGGCAACGAGAGACCTAACATATTGCTTTCGTCAGACATTTTTAATTCACTTACTTCTGTCAATGACTCTTCTTCGCTGGTTAGTCGCGTAATCTCTGGTTTCTTTTCTATGATTAAGCTGCGAATATCCTTGTCACTTTTACTCTGTCGAAGTTCGTATTGACGCTGTTTGTTATAAATCTCAATTTTTCTACGCTCCATTATAACAGTTTGAGTATCATTTTCAATAACCGTATGTTGGGAATTAGTAAGATACTCAATGGAAGAGTCGTCTTCTGTTTTTTCTTTATAACTATGCGAAGGAGATACCTCTTTTGCTTCAGCGTCTTTATCAGGTATTTCGTTTTCTTCACTAACGACAGGATGAACATCGACTGTTACAATCTCTTGCTTATAATGCTTATTTGAATTAATTTCAGCTTGTATAACAGTAGCAGGCGTGACGTAGTTTCTATCCAAGCTTTTAGACTTAATTTTGGCTTCCAGGTGAGTCTCGACTTTTCTATCTAAACTCTTAGATTTCACACTAGGATGAACTTTTTGATACACTACCTTCCCTTCTATCTGTTGCTTAATTTCTTGCTTTTTCGATAATGTTTTAGGGGACTTCGTTAAAGCTGCAATTTCATCAAATCTATCTTCTAAAGACTGACTATTTTTATCATCCATGCTTTTATTGATTTTATTATTAGTACTTGAACTTTTCTGGTCTTCAAAACTTCTACTAATTTTACCACCCAATTTGTTATCTAGTTTTTTCGGTGATTTGGCTATGAAAACATGGTCTTCAGCTTTACTACTAATCTTGGTTTCAATAATAATCTTATCACCTTCAGTCTTCACCAAAATTTTATCTTCTGGTGGCGGGAACGGAGGTAAAGTATCTTTAACTGGACTGATCAAAGTTTTAGTTTGTTTTAAAGCTGCTTCAAATAGCATCTGCTGCTTTTCTTTCCGCTTAGCAATTTCAGTATCACTATCTTCTTGTGACTTAGTTCGCTCCTTACTACCACCTCTTTTCACTTCCATCTTTTCGAGAGATTTTGACTTTTCTTTCGTAGTCTTTTTCATTGTTTGCTCAATTTCTTGGCTTTTGGCTCGAACTATGTCTAGCGGTGGGACAGTTAAGAAATCAGGTCGTTCTTTAAGCGATGATGGTAATGATTTTTGTGTTTGCAAAGCTTTTACTTTAGTAGCGTTAGTATCTAAAGAGCCACCTTTATTAAGTTTACTGTTAATCTTTTGTTTTTCTTCTGGTTTAGTCTTTAGAGTTAATTTCTTCTTTTCCTTGCGCTTTATTCTTTCGATGTCGGGTACAATTTGATCTTCACTCAAATCAGATAGTTTCCGTATGCTTCCCCTTGGGGAGTTTAGAGACGACGTAGGTGATCGAGAAGGTGATTTTGATAATGGTGAACGTGATTTTGGAGACGGATTTATTGGGGATCGTGAAGGAGATTTAGCCTGACTTTTAATTTTATTCAAATCATGCTGTCGCTTAAATGACCGTGGACGTCTTTGCTCTACCAAGCTTTCCAATAACTTCAATTCCTCATTATCTATAGAAACAGACTTAAGAACTACTTCAGGTTCATTTACATTTTCTTCTTCCTCCTCTTCATCTATTTTTTCGATAGTTTCTTCTTTTAATGTAGTTATTTTTGAAACTTTCTCTTCAATGAGAGGTTTCTCTTCCAATATATCACCCTCTTCATTAACATCTTCAACCGTATCATCTTTTGATGAAAAGGCATTCATTGGAGGTAACCTGTGTAGTTGAATTACAGGTGTATCTAAACTTTTAGCTCGTCTACTTGCAGTTGGGGAATCTTGTGTAGCTTTTTGTCGCTGCAACGAGAATACTGATCCCTCAGAAAGATTTAATCTTGCATGGGCGAAAAGAATAGGAGTCCCCCCTCCTTTCCTTAACATAGGTGATATTAATTCATCACGTAAACTTTTCTTAATATCTAGCTTGCTAAAATCTTTTTTCACTAGCATAGAGGGCTCTACTTTATCTTCAGATAAAGTTGGAGCTCCAGTCACTTTTTGAATTTCCATATCAGCCAAGTGCTCATCATCAGACTTCAAAAACTCAGTACTCTCTAAAATGGGAGATGGAATGTTTTCATTATATTCCCATGTAGAGCTTTCTTTACTTATCTGTTTTATTTCAGGAGCTTTCAGCACCATGTCCTCTTCGGAACTTGGAATCGATATCGAACGTTCAGATATACGCCTGAGTTCTGTAGCATTACCAGAAATATTTTCTAATACTTTAGGATTGTATTTAGCTTCAAGTTCAGCTAACTTTCGACATTGGGGAGGTGAACCTTCTATTTCCGTTGAACTCATGGTCTGCCCGCGATGCCAAGCTCCAGATGTGATTTTGTCGTATTCCATCTGTAAAATAGGTTCTAAATCTTTTCGAGATTGTGGTGGCGAAAACTCCAGTTTTGGTGCAGCTTCTGTAGTTCCAAAGACATCATCAGAATCTACACTTTCATCATCTGACGAAAAAGATGTAATTCTGATCTTATTGTTGTTTTTATTTTTAATTTTGCCACCGACGCCTTTTTTACCGGTACCTCTGGGCTTATTTCCCCTTTTAGGTGGCAATTTTTCCGATTTTGATTTTATATCTGCTCGCAATTTCTCAGATGCCGTCAGTGGTTTTGGATCTTTACAGATCGGTGGCTGCGGCAGATTTCTACCATTTATTGCAAACTTAATATCGTGAGTATATTGCTGTTCTTGTCTCATACTATCTGTCTTCGAACTAGTAGCAGAATCGCTTTCAATCTGACTTAATTTGGAATTCAATGTCTCCAATAAAGCAGAATCCATACATTTAGAAATATCCCGTTTCGGGCTGGGCAAGTGTTGCATTTTACCACTAGTATCAACTTCTAATGTTATTGGATCTACTTTTGATAAATCAATATTCTGTGTGAACAAGAAGTCTCTGTTTTCGACGTCTAAAAATTTTAAAGCATGTTCTGCTTGTATGCTGTTTCTAGGAGACTTGGGTGATTTTGGCGACTTTGGAGACTTAGGAGATTTTGGAGACTTTGGCGATTTAGGTGATTTTGGTGATTTAGGGGATTTCGGCGAACGAGGCGATTTCGGGTGATCATGATATCTACAACGTGGCATGGCATTAACGATATGGCGTCCATTTTGTGGAGGTAGTGTAATTATATCCGGTGGCTGCATTTTATCGTTTATAGGTGAAGGTGCAGTGCCATTCATAATATGTCTCTTATGCAAAACGTAAGGAATGTCATAGCTATCCTCTACTTTCTTAGTGTCATTAAATCCAGCTTTGAAAGCGTCGAATTCTTTGAAATAGTTTTTAGGTAAATCGAAACACGGTCTTTGATCTTGGTATCTAGATGGCAGCTCAAAATGTGAACGCTTAGTTGCAATGGGCGGTGCGCTAGGAATTTGACGAAATATGTAATCTTCATCGCTAGATTCCGCCGGGGTAAGATCTATAGATTTTTGGTGCATTAAAACGTGTCTACGGGAATTGACGCTACTAAATCTAGGTCTATTCGCTAAACTGTTTGGATCACTTTTAGTCCTTTCCACCGTTGGGTGTATATACGGCGCAGCATTATCGGCAAGACGACTGCTTGAGCTGGTATCTAAAATAAGTTTAGGATTATATTCATCGAAATGAGTCTTAGCCATGAGCTCTTCTTTTAAATTTTCTTTACGGATAATATGTGTATGAACTTTACCTCGCATACTTTTATCAAACTCCGATTGTAGTATCGGAGCAGTTTCAGCTTGAGCTGCCATTTTCGCTCTATTCTTAGCATATTCGATACTATCCATAGCGGGCAATATTCTCACGTTAACATCCGATTCGTTCGATGACTCCTTCACAAGGTGGCTTGGTGGATTTTCTTTGCTAGTCGAACGTGTCAAAGATTCAATTTTATCTTTGTCAAAGCTAAATATAGTTTCGGACGACCGGCGTCTTTGATAGCTATGTATCTTTGCAGCTCTATTATTGTCTATTTCCGTATCTAAACCTTCAATTTTCTCCGGCCAGATGTGAGTTGTTCTAGGATGAATATCTTCCTCTTCCGTAGACAAATCATCAATTTTCTTCGGTGGACTTAAATCTGAATAATTACCGTATTGATCTAGTTCAACGTGTTGTAAACTAGCTGAGTGCATGGGAGAGTGGTCTTTGTGTTTATTATTACTGGGAAACGTGGAATACGGTGTAGGGATGTGATAGTAATTCGGTAATGTCGCTATTTTAGCTATTAGATTTTCATGTGACTTATCAACGAGGGTTCTTTCTCTGTACTCGGGCTTTTCCATACCTATAAATGTAGATTCAGCATCGTAAAATTCCTTACCAGAGTCAGGACTGGACGATGGAGAAATAGGCTCGAAAGGATCTATGTACGCAGTTTGTATACTAGCAACACTACGACGTCTGATGCTTACTTCGTCCGCATCGTATAAATTCTTTTTACAATCGTAATAATCCGACTTGGAGTCTTGACTAGATGTCCGAGATCCCGACCTATCGGAGCTTTTACTCTTAATCGTCTCCCGTGACTTTTTGCTATCCGTATGATAGACGCTGTCGCGAGATTTCTTACTGGATTCAGCGCTGCTTTTAGACAATTTAGAATCGTAAATATCGCTCCTAGATTCTTGACTGGAAGTACGAGAGCCGAGAACGCGCTTGATCTCTTTATAAAAGTTACCGTCTGAACGTACAGACAGCTTTTCACGCGGAAGGACACGCGGGTCGTCCGCGAGGAACGGGTCGATAGGCAAATCGTTATCGCTTTTATATTTAAGGGCTGCGGCGGTCAAGTTCGGCTCTTCGACCAACGACAGCGAATGATCGTCATCGGAGGGCAATTCGTTACCGGAATCGAGTGAACACGAACGAGTTCTACCCTCGACGGAACGCGGGCGAATGCGTGCGTATCGACCCGAGCCTTCGTCGTCCGAACGTTCGATGACTTCGTAGCTGTCGTGCGATATATCGTCTTGTGAGCCGGCACGGAAAGCGGGCATATCGAGACGTGGATCGCTAATAGCACCCGGAAAACTGGAGGAGTACGCGCGTCCGAGTGAACCGCGCGAATCGATCGACGTTTGGAAAGCGAGAGCGAAAGCGCGCGCGTCGTATCTGGTGACGGGCGAGTCCATGCGTCGCGCGCAGTAGGCGTCTAAGTCGGCGACCATACTGCGGGTGTCGCGCTTGGAGCGGCCGGCCTCGTCGAAGCTGAAGTCCCTGAGGTTGCGGCAACTGGCGCTGCGTCTCCATACGAGGCGCGCGGGGACTGAGTCGAGCTCTTCGCGTTCCTCTATAGGCAACGAACCGCCCGAACGCGATGAACGCACGGACGGGCACGCCGAGTAGATGTTGGTCTGCGAGAGCTCGAACTCGAGCCGCTCGGAGGACTCGCTGAAGCTGGAGCGGTGCTTGGCGCGCACGAAGTCGGGGTATACGCTAGAGAGGGGGGAGCAGTCGGCAGTCTGACCTGCGGTGGGGCGCGCACGAGGCGGCGGAGTGGGAGCGCGCGCGCGGCCATCGCGTGCATCCTTCCACGTGATCTCCTGACAATCCTGAAAATTACACATTTCAAAATTAATATAAGAATAATAACTATTTACATAATCATACTTGGACTTGACATTACATAAGATATTTACTTATTTTGCTGTAATTCAATTTTTCTTTCAAATAGAAGTATATATAATAAATAATAAATATAAAGCCTTTATTGTTGAATTTTGTTTGAGTTACAAAAAATAATGTTAATGCCTAGAATCTATTACTTATATATTTTTATTTTTTTTCGGCAAACGGTAATTATTTTTCAACTTCTTTCGACAAAGGCCTCCTCTTATAGTCTCCATTCTGGCCTATTCTTTGCAATTCGACTCCAAGTTGGACCTGTTATCTCTATAAAATCTTTTTTTTTTAGAAGTATATACTGTACTTATAAATTTTTGTGTGTTCGTTGCGGCCAGTTTTTAACTTACCGACGGTGTCATCGTCCGATGAGGCAGAGGTGAATCCTCCGTAGGATGATGATTGACCTCGGCATGGGTCACTAGTTCGGGACCCTCCTGATGCCACAAGAAATAATCAGAATCTCATCAACGCAAAATCAACAAGATATATACTTATTAACATGCAAAACAGATGATTACTACGCTTAGCTAACACGTTTTGTTTCTAAAGTCGGATGTGAATAGGCATGACGACACTAACAAAAAATCCAAAGATTTAATGATTTCAGAGTAAAGTAGATATAAAAACGATTTGAAATATTCATATACTTTTATTTAAAAAATTGAGATTATTAAGATTTTTAATAAATTAAAAGATCAAAATACTGCAGTCGGCCATTTTGACTGAAACACCGATCACAGCGCATGACGTCACGCCAATGTCACGTCACTGTCACAATTACGTGTTTTGTGAAATAGTGACGACGAGATTTAGCGAATTACTTCGAACAATGGAACCAGGCTTTATTATTATTTATTACGTTGGGTGAATTTCACACGAAACACACTGCACTGCACTGTTTGTTTACTTAAGCATCTAACGCGTACCTAAACGAGACGTCACACTCGCCGCCATGACACTTCGAGCTGTTTTGGCGCACTATTGAAAATATATTAGAAAAATAGCTATCATAGCTATTCATTAGTTTATGACCGAAGTAAAGTTTTTTTCGTAACAAGTAAATGTGTATCCACATTACAGAAGTGCATTTCAAAACCTTTCGTCATGCCTATTATGAACGTGAAAAATTCAACTTGGAAAACAATGTCTAAGAAGTACCATAACAGAATATTAACATTATATACATTGTAATTAGAGAAATCATAAGCTCCCGTCCACCAAAACCTAGCAAGTGAACAGCCATTTTATTAAAAATTAGTACTATAATATATTGTTAAATTGTAATATGTAGGAATAGTTTGCGAATTAAATGTTTAATGATATAAATGAATGAAGAATATTAGGACAATATCGGAAGGGTTAAGACAAGGTATAGCAAGTTTTTAATGCCCTTACGATTTGCTTGCAGTACAGTTTTGTCAGCTGAAATAGAAACAAATTGTCTATATGCACTACCAACTATAAATACCTACTGTGGAAATACTACTGAGGACGGATTTTTCAATCATTTAGAGTAATAAAATTAAAGCTTTAAGTTCTCCAACTGTACCTAATAAGAAAAACTTCAACATCCATTTATACACAGGATGTTTGGGGACTGCTCCCGAACCCGAAGACAGGTGATAGTACTAATGACGCCTTTGATTAAAGGACGAAAAAAATTCGATTTTGTCTAAAAATAAAATCATATTTTTAAAAC
>JAOSYY010000010.1:8410725-8422365 GCA_025727935.1 Hebomoia glaucippe
ACTGTGTTTAAAGCACAAACGTTTCAATAATAATAATGCTTACTAATTACAATTTGATATAACAAAAACCTTAGCCAAGGCAGCGCGTGGCCAGGTCATCTAGTATTATTATGTATTTTTAGGTCAAACATTTTCGCGAAACGTAGCTTACACAAGTTTTATCTTATTTTAGTCAATGATTTTGTAGCGCATAAGAGACAAGCTTACAACCATTGAATTGTTTACACTAGTTTCTGCCAGCGGCTTCGTTCGTGTTCATTTCGATTTTGTCAACCGCATACAGTTATCTATAATCATTGGACTTTTAGTAAGGATTCCTATTTTTTTGAAAATATAATATAGCATATAGCCTTCCTCGATAAATGTTCTATCCAACACTGAAAGAATTTTTCAAATCGGACAAATCCTAAGATTATCGCGTACAAACAAACAAACAAATTCTTCAGCTTTATAATATTAGTATAGATTGGAAATACCCTTAAAACATTAATCAAGACACTATTTGTTTCGTTATTTCGAAATAGTATTATTTATTGGCAGTTAGGTTTGTTCGCGAAAATACACCTAAGTTACATGCCATCCGAAAAGATCCATCCTAAATATTGCAAAAATTTCCACGTCACGTCCCTAAATTAGTTGCGCCGCCGAGCGAAAGCGGAAATTACAATCAAATATTTTAAATTGATACTGATAACATAAAGCAAAGAGTAATTTCATTTTGTTTAACTAAAAATAACTTAATCTGAGTCCACAAATGCTCATTCATTCAAATCGTCTCAACGATTATGTACCGAAGCGAAACTCAGTCGGAACTTTTCTAAAGATTTACTATTTCTTTCTGAGGCAATTTGTAGAATTCACTCATTTCATTTATACAATGGTTTTTAGGATTGTTTAGTGCATCGATTTGGCGCCATTAGCCGACTTAAGGGGCAACGATCTCGGATAAGAGGAGGTCAGGGAAAGACTTGCAGTGCCAGAAGAAAAGATATTTATGCGTTCTTCTGTATCGTAACTTTTATGTTATCATAGAAGGAACTATACTATTGTTTGACCATCTATAAAAATTTGTTTTTTTTTTTGCAAAAAAATCTCATTACTATGCACTTATATCTCATTAATATGCACTTTGCTGCAAAAAAATCTCATTACTGCCAAAGCAGTAATGAGATTTTTTTGCAGCAAAGTGGGAATCCCCGCAAACTCACGTAGGGAATAACCCTCTCCTTTAAAACTGTATTGTCTCCTTTTAATTTTCACGTTCATTCGGGTTCTAAACCCAAAGCTTTGGTGCTTACCATAATATATATAATTGAAAAAAATAGTCAACTATTTTCAATGCACGCGTACCCCACAAACGTTGTCCTTTACACGCGTCTTAAATACAAAAATTTTAATTTTTCGAATCTACTTGTGCATACAAAAATTCTATCAAAACTGCTCCAGCTACTAAACGTAGTAGGATTTGATTATATACAGCCGCACAAAATTACATAAATAAATATTTGTAAACGGCATATTTTAAGTTCTTATGTAATCAATGCAGGTAAAATTTAAAAGTCATTGCAAGTAATATTGTGTTAGTCTGAAAAACTTGTAAAGGAAAGAGTTTATAGTAGATATTGCACTGTAAGACTGAATTAATTGTGCCCGAATTTTGTTTTAATATCTATGACTGATATGGAGATATTGAATATAAATACTAGTTCTTATCCGAGCAAATAGAGTAAGCAAAAACATCCAGTCAAAATTATTCACTGAAATTTTATGTTACCTCATCCAAATCAATAACACATTCAGATTATCACACTATTCTATTATTTTAGTCACACCAAATTTCTCCCTCAGTAGCCGAACACAGTGTTTTAAAACACACCTGGTATTTGCCATCCAATGGTAGATAGGTGTCCTGTCGAGTTACAGCTGCCTGGCGGGAGCTCTGTCTCCATCATATTGTTTGTTCATCACGAGTGCACTTGCCAACTAAGTTCGCCATTGTCTACACTACACTTAACACTACCGCTGTCTGTCACTGCACCTCTGGAACAATACAGAAAATGTTTCATTCAAAAACCTCATTCATTTTACACAGTTTTCGAAAGACAAAAGACTTTGTTTGTTTTGGTACAAGTCCAAAATTATCTCAAACAACATTTGTCCCTCGGTAAGCTAACATAAAAATGGTTTAAAAGTAGCGATTTTCACCAGGTATTTTTCTTACTAAATAAAACCTCTTTAAGCACATGATTAAGTAAAATTATGATGACAGATTTGTTAGAGCAATAAGAAATAATATTACTGTAAGCAATTAGAGCAGAATTATTTAATAATTTAAAATTATTCTTGGACACGAGTAACATGAAACAAATGTCACCTTATATGTCAAACACTTGTATTTATTTAGTTATGAAAAATACATATTAAAATATGAAGTGAAAACTTAGAGAACGCTAAAATTTATAGAAACAAATGAGTATAATGATTCTTAATTATTAACAAGAGAAATTAACTGTTTTAATAAATAAAAGTTTATTTTCGAAAACTTCACATATATATAATCACTTTTTCCCATAGGGCTAGATTGAAACTAGGGCTTTGTAATGTATTTTAGTAAACAAATTAATTTTTACTTTATACATGAAAATTGGTTTAGTAGTTTACGCTATAACATAAAATTCTTAAATTATAAATTATTGTTCTGATGAATCTGTTATCAGCAAAATTGCACTAATATAGAGTTGAATATCGAAAGAAATGTATGAATAATTTATGTCTTGATAATAATCAAGGTTGATCGAGTAAGTAAGTAGTTATTACGTAATGGTCAGGGTTACACGCAACAATAATTTACCTTACATTTACGATAACTACTGTAGCAATAATAGCGATTCAATGTCCATACAGGAAAATTATTTAAATACAACCTCATTATTACTCAGTACAAAATAAAACCTACTGTTTCATCTATCACAATATCTTTATAAATTATAGCCTATGCGCTATTCTCATATATATACTATAATTTTATAAATTCATTAAACACTGTTAGGAAAGTTAGTGTACATCTTTCGCATGTATAATTTTAGTAACGGTGGAAAGATACATTATTTGCAATTTTATTTTAACAGATTAATCACCTCATTTGTGCCATCTTATGTAGTGTGGTTAAAGCATTCACTCAGATCAAAACATTTCTTGTCTATTTCATAAAAGACACCTTTTTTAAATCTAGTTTAGAAGATCATATACAGATCAAAATATCAAAAACAGTGACTATAAATAGGCAAGTTAAAATGTTTGCTCCAGAAACATAATGCAGAATATTTGAAACATTTATTATCTATTTATTATCTATCTATTGCAAAACTCCTTTTTGTAATAAGCTAGTAATAATATTAATAACAAATTGATTTAATTTACGCAGATGATAATATTTATTAAGGTACTTAATGTTCTATTTTGTTATTTCTTTTTAATATTAAAATAATTTAGACAATAAGTTTTGTTTGATTCAGTCCTTAGTAACTTTAAATATTTCTAATCAGATTGTTTATACGGATTTTGTCATTTAACAAAGGATAAAAAGCATAAAACCCGTAATAAGATTTATAGAATGTAATAACACACTAGTATGTAAGTTTATACTCAGTCAAAGACCTTTATAAAAAAAAATGTTGACATAGGAATTAAGATTACCTTTCAGGCTTCATAGCTAAGCTTAGGTTTAGTAAATCAACTATTTGATTTTAAGAGATTAATAGAAAAAATAATTACCGAAATAATTTCATCTGTTACAAAAAATTATAGTAATAAATCATACCTGGTTTCAAGAATCTATATTTTCCTACAATATATTGTCTCAATTTTAAACAGTTTTAATATCACTAACAAATAAAGAGTTCTTTAAACAAAATATTATACTGACTTGTTAATGAATTGATTATTAAATTACTTTTGTGCAAGTGAGGTGCAAGAGCGACGGCCTACTTCGTACCCCGACTCCCGAGACATAAATAGTAGTTCCAATGCAATAACCAGAAAATAGGTCAAACGGAGGTGTGCCCGCCCGCCCTGAGAGAGACGACACCATACAACCTCCGTAGCGCCGTATTACAATCTAATAAACACCCTTTGCAAATTTAATTACACTTCGCTGAAACATTAACTTTTATTCATGATACGTAAATTCCCTCTATCATCTAGGCAAACTCAATAATAAACACAATAATTTTATATAAACACATCTTATCTTACTTTCTAACGTTCGCAGACAGAGGAGACGACCGATAACGATACGGAGTCCCAATGCGAGATCCCGAGTTCCAGACTTGCCAACTGCTGAATTGGAGTCATTGATCAATTTTTTTCCGAAATGCCGTAAACTAATTAAGCGCAAAACACTTCACTATCACATATACAGTCTCACTTTTTATTTATCTAATATGAAACAATGGAATCGTTTAGAAATTAATACTTATTTTACAAAACTATCTTACACACCCAGTCACGGTGTCATCGCGGTTTACGCCATATTTATTTACAATGTAATGTTGCTATTATCTTCTTGAATTTACTTCAGGTTTGCTTCAATGCTTGCCAGTGCAAAATATTTTTAAATAATAAGTGTACATATTATGAAATACATGTATTATAATTTATATAATAAATAAAACTCATATGAGTCATTTTGCCTTTATTATTATATGTAAAAGTTCATATATTTTATAATCGTATTTAGAAAACAATAAAATGTTACAAGTTATTGAAAATTGCATAATTTTCGGGAAATCGTTATATTTAGACAATTAAATTTATTAATAAAATATGCACAAAGTTTTATTTTTTATAAAACTTGAATTTTGTAAGCTGAATTCGAAAAGAATAGACAAAAATTATATTTATTTTATGTGTTTTGTTACTAAAAAAGCATAATGATTTAATACACCCAGTAAATTTAATCTTTTCAGTATGGTAAAGCCAATTCTTGTTACTTGTCAAGTTGCCAGTTTGCCACTAATAATTGACATTTGTCAACGTTAACAGCAAGTATCAGGTTTTATATTATGACTTCGACTTGTGGATTATTGTGATTGCAAACAGCAAACTTCAGTTTTAATTAGATAGGTATAGCTTCAAATAGCATTAGGCGTAATTGATATCCCAAGTGCAGTTGTATTGCAATTTGTATCTGATTAATAGTATTATGTAAAATGTTTTATCCTTAGTAACATAAAGTTTTATTAATCAAAATGGAAACAACTCCTCTCATAAGTCGACCTAAAAAGAAGTCCATATGGTCAAGGTAACATTAACTAATGTTTTGTTTATCTATTCAACTTCCATTGTTTATCAATTTCTTTAATTTTTAGAATAAACTTGGGATGGTTTAGTCGAAAGGAATTATGTTCTAGAGTGATTTATTTAGGCCAGTTACCAGATGAGGAATATCCACCGAATCATGTGTGCAATCAGGTATATATCTTTCGATCTAATTAGAATACGTATCTCAAATTCGCCATATTAATTAACACTAATTGATGATATCCCGATTTTATATACAGACATGCCTTCAATAGATTTTATCTCTTTTGATATTAATATAATCGTAAATTTTAGTATCCAAATAAGTTTACTGTTATGTATTGTAATAAAGCAAAGGTTTATGACCTATTATAGCGTACTGACCTACTTACAGTGTATAAACTGTCAAATTATTAGATAAGAGCAAAGATAATTTATTTCATGTTTTGTGTTGTTTTTATCAATTAATGTGTTTACATCTGAGTAAAGATAAATAAATGTGTACATTCATTACTAAAATTCTGTTAAATTTTCTATTTTATTATTTTAACACATTTCTTAGTTATCAATGACAATGATAATATATCGCAATGAATATTTCTTTACCTAGATCAAAGGTCCCATAACAGGTGTTTTTTATGCCATTTACCATATTTTCGAGTTTTGGGTAGAACCTGTTTGGCTGTTTTTAACTTATATTGTATTTTATTTTTTCAAAATAATAAAACACAAATGTGTTTTTACCTGGCTTATGATTTTAATCTTAATCTACATTTGAATGTTTAACATTACCACTGGGTATCCATGAACTGAGATGTTACTACTATTATTAAAGAAAAATCCCATGTTACAATAAAATTTTATATATTGCATTAATTGGACTTTACCCTTGAATTGTGATTTATCTTGCTTGGATATAATCTGTAATTTGATATTTTATCTAAAAATAATTATTGATTTCATTCACAGTAATATATACATTATATTTAAAACTATTTTAGAACTAAAGCTAAATAAGTTTTATCTATAGTAATATTATAAAGCTGAAATGTTTGTTTGTTTGATCATGGTAATCTCAGGAACAGCTGGTCTGATTTGACAGTCTTACAGTATTAGAGAGTATATTTGTTTGGGAAGGCTGTAGTTTGTATTATATTTTCAAAAAAAACTTGGGGTCCTTACTAAAACTCCAGTAATGTAACTGAAGATGTAAAAATCAAAATGAATGTGAGCAAAGCCGTTGGCAGGAGCTAGTTGAAGTATATAAATACTATATACTAATTATAATTAAATGCTATAATAAAATAAAAATCAGACATAAATTATTTATAATTTTATTGAGCATAGCATTTTTAATGATTAATTAATATTAACATATTTATAGGATGTTTCTCATTTGATTTGAATGAATGCTTAGTTAAGTACTCTTTTCTTATTTATATTTCAGAAATACAGTATCATCACATTCCTGCCGATAGTATTATTTGAGCAGTTCAGATTTTTCTTGAATCTTTACTTCTTGGTGATGGCCCTTAGTCAGTTTATTCCGAGCATCCGTATTGGCTATTTGTACACATACTGGGGGCCATTGGGTTTTGTTCTTGCCGTGACACTCTTCAGAGAAGCCATTGACGATTTTAGAAGATATAGGTTTGTTCTTTATGAAGATATTTTTAATTTATCTTTGTGAACATTTTTTAAATTTAGTTCTACATACAGTTGTCGCATTCATTCTTAAAACCAATGTTAATACTGTAAATAAAAGCTAACAATAATGAAATTAGTTATAAGGACAATTAAATAACGAGCATTGCCGATCTTCTTTAGTTTTATTTCGGACATTAGACAATTCCTAGATTGCTGCGGTGCTGGACAACTATCATCTAAAAGCAGTAGTAAATTAATCGCCTAGAAAAATAAATATTATTTTTAAATTCTTCCCAAATGTTTATTACTCTAAAGTGTACTGGACACATATAACATACTTGTATATATTATTAAATTAAATATGATAATTTTAGTAAAATCGCACTTATGACTTATCTATGCTAAAACAGGTGTTCTTCCTCTAGACAGATGAAAACGTGCAATGCTGTAATTCGTATTCTCATTTCATTTCAAAAACCTAATATAAAAATAACTAATTGTACATGTGTGTAGCACATCATCAATTCATGTCTGATGACTGAGCTTTGACCAATGGCGCTATCTAACACCATGTATACAATATGCTCATTTTCTTATTTAAAAAAAAACTTTTCAGACGTGACAAAGAAGTGAACCGACAGAGGTATGAGCGAATAGTCTTAGACTCGCCCAATGAAGGGTACCGACCGTTTATAACAGAACATGTCCCAGCATCAGCACTCCGGGTAGGCGATATAGTGATGTTACACAAAGGTCAAAGAGTGCCTGCTGATATGATTCTCCTTAGGACCAATGAGACGATGGGAACAGTTTTTATAAGAACAGATCAGTTAGACGGTGAAATCGATTGGAAGCTAAGGTATTGTGTTATATGCGAGTAGTGTATTAATTTAATCTGTGCAAAAGATAGTTTATTTGTTATACTTACTTTTAACATTGTACAGATTTTCATATAGATGGGACTCTGGAGATACTTTTAGCCACTTTTATTGTGATTAGTTTAATCTAACTATCAGTCGTCTAGGTCCCATCTTAGTACAACATCTTAGTAAAACAATTACATAGAATCGGTTCATTAAATTAAGTGGTATAATGAAACAAACAAACATTTTGGAATTCATAACATATTAATTAGTTTTTATGCAGTTTTTTTTGTTTTAAATATTTCCATTGATATGTTTTATTAATCCAATTTTCAGAATACCGCTTCCATCTACACAAAAGTTACCCACCGATGCGCATTTGTTAGATATAAATGCTAAAATATTCATTGAAAAGCCAGAGAAAGACATACATTCATTCATAGGAACATGTACTCGGCTCGATGAAGAAGAAAGCGATTCTTTGGATATAGAAAACACATTGTGGAGTGGATGTGTTGTTGCATCAGGGCAAGCTACAGGACTAGTTATATATACAGGTTAATAACAACATCCAGTTAATTTTTATAGCCAACAGGATAAAAACGCGAAAATCCTTCAAAAAAAAAGTCAATAACTCCGTATATAGAAAAGCCACCTAACTCCTCATAACTAAAAGAAAAAGTTAATCCAATTAAACTTCGTTAATCAGACCACTACAAATTATTTACCATCATTTTGGCTTAATCTTAAGCTGATCTCAAAATTTCATCAAAATCAGCTCAGTCGTTTTGAGCCCCTTGGAAAAACATTAATTTTTATTCTCTTCATGCGCTTTTGTTTTATGTACATAAACCGATCTATAACATTACCTATCCGCTAATGAAAGCCCCATCAAAATAAGTCTAGCCGTTTCGGAGGTTAGCAGAAACAGAGAAAGACATTTTATATTTCATGTTTTTGCTGTATTGACATTCGGGTTAATTCAATTATGTATTAGTATACATAATACCATTTAGCATTAATAACAGATGATTTTATCCGGCATTTATCCTCATTAGGAAGTGAAACTCGTAGCGTCATGAACAACGCGGTGCCTCGTTCCAAAGTAGGCCGCCTCGAGTTGCGAGTCAACGACTTCACCAAAGTACTCTTCGGGGCTACATTCTTCACGTCTTTCCTCCTGATCGCTCTCAAGGGTTTCGATGGCCCGTGGTACGGGTTCCTCTTCAGATTTGTGCTGCTATTTTCATATATAATACCTATCAGGTGAGTTTTTTAAGGTTAACGAGACGAGATAAAATACGTAAACAAAGCGTCAGGCAGATTTTTTTTTTGTTAAAACATTTTTTATAATTGTGAATTAATATAACTTATTGTAGTAAACACTATATATGCAAATATAAAATTTCATTCAGATGGTTAGAGGTATTACTAAGATTATATATAACAGACAGACGTCTAGACCATACTTAATGAATTGATACATAAATCTTTAATAATTAATTTACATTTCTGTTTGAAAATAATAATTTGTAATTAAAGCTGAATAGTGTTTTAAACGTGGAAGGCGAGGATATAAGTTTAACTTAAACAATAAAGTCATCCCCAAAATAATTTACATACAAAGATATAATCACTACTTATATGTACACGCAAAATTAAATTTTTGCTCCTTAAAAAATTCGAGAGATGATTGTCGGGACAAAAAACATTGTAGGCTCAAAGATATTTTCATGCAAAATGTCCTCTGAATTGGTTCAGTTTTGTTTATTATATTTTCGGGCCCAAAATGTTTACAATTACTATAAGCATCGCTTCCCTGCACCACTTATTATCTCTGTCCTGTTTATTCATGCAACATATAAAAGTCTTATTGAAATTTTTTCACTTAATTAAAATAATATGATTACCAAAATATTATTTTAAGTGTAAAACTGATAAGTCTTTGTTAAAATATCTTACGAATTTCTTTATAGTCTAAGAGTCAACCTCGAAATGGGAAAAGTATTTTACTCGTGGACGATACAGCGCGATAAAAAAATCGAAGGTACAGTGATGCGTTCGACCACCATACCAGAAGAACTGGGCAGGATACAGTACCTACTTGCTGATAAGACTGGAACCCTCACCAAAAACGAGATGGTCTTCCAAAAGCTACACCTTGGTAATGCGCTCTTCGACAAGGACAACTTTCATGAAGTAAGTTGACTGACTAAATTTGTTTGTTACGCTATACCTCCTAAAGCACTGAATCGCTTTAGATAAATTCTGATTTGGAGGTATTATATAGCTTAGAAAAAAATATTCTTTTACCAACATTAGACTTGTAGGAGACTAAATAGACTATTGAATTTTATTAATTAACTAGTTGAACCCAACAAACGTCGTTTTGCCACATAAATATATAAAATTTAGGGATAAAAATTTAGGATTGTATGTTTTTTGAATGATATATCTTAAAAGAAAACTAGAAATTTTGTCTAAAAAAAAAACAAAAAATTTAGGAGATGACCACCCTTAACATGTAGGGGGATGAATAGATAGTAGCCGATTCTCAGACCTACTGTATATGCATATTTTCATAAGAATCGGTCGAGCCGTTTCGGTGGAGTATGGGAACGAACATTGTAACAAGAGAATTTTATAAAATAGATTGTTTTGTTTTTATTAAAACATGTTTTATAATTGAGCATTTTCACCAACGATTTAATATAACTTATTATAGTAAACACTATTTAAATACAAAATTTCATTCAGATTGTTACAGCTATTACTAAGACTATGTATAACAGCCAGACATTTGTCTAGGTACAAAAATGTTTAATGATTCATTTACTATAACAATCCGTTTAAAATCATAGCAATAATAGATCACTTAAAAGTTATTAAGTCAAAGTATATATCTAATAACAGGTAGAAGCGTTATTAACTCAGCACATAACGAAAGACAATCCGTCTGTAGCTTCGACTCCGAACGGCGACTCCCCTCCCCTTACCCCCACTCCGCGGCAAGTATGGGAAAGCGTACTCGCTCTTGCCCTGTGCCACAACGTAACACCTGTTTACGAAGTCGACGATCGATTGGCTGACGAAACGCAATCAGGTACTTAACCATAGTAAAAAATCACAATATCTCTATAAATTTATGACCTATGTGTTTTTATTTTTATAAAGTTTCATCAAAAACCGGTCAGCCGTTTTTCGCGTGAAAAAGTAGTAAAGAACAGACGAGCATAAAGTACGATGGAGTTTTTAGTCATATTACATCTATATATAAACAAAATGTATATCTATGTGTAATATTAATGAAATAGTCAAATTAAATATTTAAACACTTAATGCTAATAGAATTACAATCTATAAAATTTTTTTTGATCTGTACATTCAGGCTTATATCTGAAACTATTGATTAATTTTGACGGAACTTTCAGTGATGCTATAAGAAGTAAGTATGTTAATGTTGTGCCATACATTAGGTAAAAAATCTAAACGGATACAATAGGCATGACGAAAGATTTTGAAATTCACTTCTGTAATGTGGATACACATTTACTCATTATGAAAAACCTTTATTTGGGTAATAAACTAATAAATAACGAAATTTATAGGTATTTTTCTAATATATTTTCAATGGTGCGCCAAAACAGCTCGAAATGTCATGGCGGCGAGTGTGACGTCCCGTTTAGGTACGCGTTAGATGCTTAAGTAAACAAACAGTGCAGTGCAGTGCGTTTCGTGTGAAATTCACCCAACTCGTCGTCACTATTTCACAAAACACGTAATTGTACTAACAGCGATGGATGACAGTGACGTTTAATGAGGCGTGACG
>JAOSYY010000010.1:8519977-8532528 GCA_025727935.1 Hebomoia glaucippe
CGATTGCCGTGAAATTTTATAAGTATATTCAGTAGATCGGAGAGTCGGACATCTATTTTTCATCCCTAAAATTGCAGAGTGGTCTACGCCTAAATTTTTTTTTGACAAAACTGTTTTGATACAGCATATAAAAATACAAACAACCCCTATTTTTTAATCGCAAAATATTTAGGTGGTAAAACCAAGTTTGCTGGGTCATCTAGTATAGTATAAAATTCTCGTGTCACAATGTCCTCTCCCATACTCCTCCGAAACGGCTCGACCCATTCTTATGAAATTTTATAAACATATCCATTGGGTCTGCGAATCTGCTTCTAATGTTCATCTCTCTAAGTGTAAACGGTGGTCCATCCCAAAGTTCCTTTTTTAAATTTGTTAGACAAAATTATTTGTTTTTATTTTTTTATGATACAGCATATGGAAATACGACCTCAAAATATATATATTTATGTGGCGAAACGACGTTTCCTGGGTCAGCTAGCATTTTTCTTACAAACACTTCCTGTATTAAAATTATGTATGTATAAATCGACGCACCTATTAACATTGACCCTGATTGTTTTGAAACTGGGTTCAAGCCAAGTCAAGGTTTTCAACTTAACAATGCGCTAAGTAATGCCTGTAAAAGATTTTATCTCGGCAAAATTCTATCGCAAAAAAACTCTCAGACATTCTAACAAACAAGTTGATTAAAGGCTAACAGATAAAAATCGAAACTGTCTTATTATTTTTAGAGGTGAATGAATGAATAAAATAAAATTGTTTTTTTTCTTTGCTGAATAACTAATGCGTTCTTAGTTCGGCATAAAATCTCGTGTCACAATGTTAGTTACCGTACTCCTGTGAAACGATTATTATGAAATTTTATAAGGATATTCAGTAAATCTGACAATTGGCTACTTGTTGGCTATTTTTCATATGCCTCTTTTTTTAAATTTGTGTGTTCATTGGTAGTGTTTATTAATAGTAATGTATTTTTCATGAAACTATAATTTCATTTAGCAATAGTAACATGATAGAACGTAAATAACGCTGAAAGACGTTTTAAAAGATGATTTTTTATAGTCCGGTTCGATTTTTTTTTCATCATCAAAGGCGTCACTAGTGCTATCACCTGTCTTCGTTTTCGGGAGCACTCTTACACCCTGTATACAATATTTTTTAATCGCGATATATTTAAGTGGCAAAACTACGTTTGCTGGGTCAGCTAGAAATGTTATAAATACGATTTTTTTTATTTTGCAGTCGGCTTGTAACGATTTCCGTCCTAAATTACTGAACGATTTGTGATGAAACGGTATACTAATATATTAACTTTATTTCAAACTCCAGTCTAAAAAATATAACATTTTTTTAACCTCGTTTTAGACGTGTAGAAACCTTGCCAATTTAAGCAATAAAAAGTCATAGGACCTTGCATGGCATCTAATTTTTATACTATATATATAAAACTGAACTGTCTGTCTGTAATATCAAATTAACAGGTTTTTTAAAGATATATGAGGTTGTACGGTACTATAATATAACAGAAACACAATTTACAAAAATATGTCTGGTTAATGTGTTCGTTCTGGGTACTCTCTGAAACGGCTGCACCGGTTTACAATGAATTTAACTATTTTCAATTCATCATTATCATACAGTGCCTAAAATCAGGGGGCTTTGCTATCATTAATATGATCAGGCATCGTCGAAAATAGAGTAAATATCCGGTTAAATAAAAATTCCGCAGGAAGACTGGCGTGATCATCATCACCATCATTATCATCACCATCACTCACTTAAAATAGTGCATGTACATATTTACCTATACAGGGTGTTTCAGGACTGCTCCCGAAGACGAAAACTGGTGATAGTAGTTATGACACCTTTGATGCTAGGACGGAAAAAAATTCTATCCTGACTATAAAAAAGTCATATTTTTAAAATGTTTTTTTTGAGTTATTCATAAAAAATACTGAAAAACAAGAAAAGAACCAGCATTGAAGCATGATAATAAAACCAGCCAGACTAACGTGATGGAGTGAAATAACGCTAATAATACTTTTTAAGAATATTATTTTTTAGTCAGGATCGAATTTCATTCCGTCCCTTCGTCAATGATGCCATTAGTACTATCACCTGTCTTCGTTTTCGGGAGCAGTCGCTTAACACCCTGTATATAAGCCTTTTCCTTTGGAGTAGGCAGAGACTACGGCTTCTCCTACGATCCTGTTTAACTCCCTTCGCATCCCCTGCTCCCATAAATGCTTTCGTGCATGTTCCTTTCACACACGACGGCATATCGACGTGCATAGATAAAACGAACGAGTGAAACTGCGGGGCAGAGATATGCGCTAATTAAATAGAACCTTGTATAATATTAATAATATTGCAACCGAATTTGTTATGGTCCGTTATCAGGTTAGGAAGCTAGCCATTATCAAGAAAGTGTGACGTCAGCAAACACTTTGTGGAGGCGTGTTAACCGCGTGAGAATGTTGTGATTACAAATTCAGGCCTTGTTTTAGAAACGGGTCAGTTATATCCTATCTAAATGGTACTAATTTGTATTTTGACAGTGGTTAATGTGTACATCCCACTATTAAATTAATATTAACTATTTACATTATAATATTTGATATGGCCCTTTTGTTCCATTCCGGCCAACGTCTCAGATGCCTTAAACTTGTCAGTCTGTCTGTATTGATTCTGAACGAATTGACCGTTTTAAAAGCGATTGTCTAATTTAAAATCCATTCTAAGATGAAGTGTAATTTAAAGTTCCCAAATTCGTCCCTAATGTCATTATTGTGTTGTAATTTTGACTTGATAGTCTATGGCGATGTAGCTCCGAAACAAATGAGCCGATTTTGATGAGATTTTATAGTGTGAAACAAATGGTTTTTGCGTAAGATGCTGATGTTCTGTGGTTTTTTGTATTGGCTGGGATGTTTTTTTTATTTAAATATTCCCAAAAGGTGAATAGATCAATAGATCGCTGGATGATAAATTTCACTCGAAAGCCTAATTTGAGTGAAAACGGATAACTGAGCACTTAAAAACTTCCGTAAAGGTAATTTTTCGTTATAAAGATTTATTTATCGTCAATATTTGTGTAATTATATATAATAATAATTTAATACAACACATGTTTTGCGCAACTGAAAAATATGTACTTAAATAATAAAATTGGTTCAAGATCCGGATTATTCGTGACTTACAGATAGGCTTGTTTGTGTAAAAATTTAAATTATATTTTTAAGTTGACATTAACAATAATCGTACTCGGACCAAAGAGGTTTCAACTTAATACAGATTACGTAAACACTTGTCCACTGCCTCTGCCAGCGGCTTCGTTCGCGTTCATTTCGATATTTACACTTTGCGTTACATTATTGGTCTTATAGTAAGGATCCCTAATATATTTGAAAATATAATATAATCTATAGCCTTCCGTGTTAAACGTACTGTCCAACACTGAAATAATTTTTCAAATCGGACCAGTGGTTCCAGAGATCCAGAATTTTTTTAAATTACGTTATTGAAACTTTGTATGTAGTATTAAGCTGTGTATAAAGGCTTATCGGAAACCGAATCATATATCCTTGATTGTTTTTGATAAATTAGAATTTTAACGATTATCAATACGTTAATTTGATAGTCATACTTGTAAATGAAAGCCATGTTTGATTAAATTCGCTAACTTGATAAAGATGCCCAACTTTTTATTCCTTAGAAGTTGACAAGCTATTTTAATTTACCTAAACATTAGAAAAATTGTTGCCAAGTTCTTAAAAGTATTAAATTACGTTGCTTTAAAAGCTCGCGTCCGAATTAAATATTATGCAATATTTTAACAACATTACTAATTTGGTAGAGCTCTATAAAACTGGTTCGATGTAAAAAAATAGGGATTTCTTTCAAAATCTGCATATTTTCAGCATCCGTTAGAAAGTTACTATAAGATTCGTCTAATTAACGGTTTGTGTACGTGTTTTCTTTATTCAAATGTATTTGTCGCTAAGATATCTCGTAAATGATAAACACTTTTCTTATCGGAAAGCGAGTCGCGGCGCGCGAGGCGGGCGGCGCCGGCAGTCGGCTCCGAGTCTCTCATCCGTCGGTTTCCGTTCCGACGCACGGTGAAACTCAACGGAGCGAAACGGTTGTGTCAAGTGCAGTGAAAACGAAACACGCTTTATATATTCAAATCTCATTTATATTTTGAAACTTACAATTAAGCTTAACGGCTAAGTAGTAGATAGGACAGTCTTAAGAGTACTACGGCTAACGATCGTGAGATCTTAATCACAGTCGGGCGCTCAATGCGCGGTGGGTTGGGGCCGGGCTAGCGGCGGCGACGGCAGCAGGCGCACCGGCGGCTGAAGGCTCCGCTCCTTGGCGTGTCTCTTCACGTGCTTCGCGAGGTGGTCGGAGCGCATGAAACGCCGGCTGCACACGCGGCAACCGAACTTCTTCTCGCCCGTGTGCGTCCGTTTGTGGCGCGAGAGCTCGTCCGAGCGGGAGAAACGGCGCTCGCAGCCGGGCCACGCGCAGCGGAACGGCCGCTCGCCCGTGTGGGTGCGCGCGTGCGCTTTTAGGTGAGAGGACTTGAAGTAATTCTTGCCGCAACCGGGGTGGGAGCATTCGTAGAGCCTCCGGCGGGCGGCGGGGGCGGGCGTGACGAGCCACAGCGCCGTGGTCGGCAGCAGCGCTCCGGGCACGATGACGGCGGGCGCGGGCCGGGGCGCGAGCGGCACCCACCCGGGCGTGGCCGCCATCGCCGGCTGAGGAACTCGCTCTTCCTGTTTCGCCTGCATTTCTGGGTGCGGCGACGGCACGCGCGCCTCTTCCACTTTCGCCGGAGGCAACTCCGGAGGCGCGGCCGCGGCCTGCGTTTTGCTCGCGATGTATTTCGCTTGTGAATAACTGTGGCCGCGGTTCATTTTAAATTTTAGCGTTTTGAGGATGTTCATAGTTTCCGGCGGCGGTGGTAACGGCTCGGGGCTGCACGTGCCGTCTTTGTGCGCCCTCATGATGACAGAGGGCCTCGGAGAAGGTCCGCAGGCCTCCGGTGGAGGTGTGGTGAGGAGCAAACGGGCCAGCTCACATCGTGCCCTCTTGCCGCCCTCGTCCTCCCCTTCGGAGTCCGAGGGCTGAGGCGTGATGAGGCCGGCCGGCGGAGACTCCCTGGTCCGTTTCACGGCGGTCGGCTTCGCAGTCTCCACCTGTAGACAAAGACATACATACGCCCGTGAGTACACGCTCGGTGAGTCAGAGCACGCGCGCGATGCGTGCTCGGGCGCTGCGCTCGATACTTTCGATTGCACAAGGTAAAGTTATTTTTTAACGGCGAAACTCGTCGGGGAAAAATTTAATTTTATATTTTAGAAAATTTTGAAAAATAAAATATCACCGAAACTCACTTTATCTTCCATCAACGGTGGCGTTGACGGCGGTGAGAGGGGACCGCAAACATCGAGGACGGTGGACATTCTGATTACGGTACGTTCATTCAAAGGTGAGAAACTTTCTTTTTTAATTCACAAAACTTGCGTTGGCGGTGCGCGCGTCCCTCGTTTGAGGCGCGTTTGGCTTCGTCGGCGATCGGCAGACGAATAAACCGCTCCGCGGTCGCTCGAGGTACGAGGCGACGGCGGCCGCGGGGCGCGGGGGCCGGGCGGCCAATGGGAGCGGACGGCGCGGCCGGGTCGGCCAATGGCTGAGCGGTGATCACGCAGCGAGAGCGTGCCGGCGCGTGGTGTTCACGTGCACGGCGAGTGACGAGCGGCGAGGTCGCGGCGTGACGTCACCGGCGCGCCCCCGCATGACGTCGGAGGGGCGCGGGCGAGCAAGGTCGCCGCGCTGCATGCGCCGTGCACCGCGCCAAAGCCAAACGCCGCGATCGCCGCAGCGGCCGCCTTTGTTTTGCTGCATTTTGGCCGGAGTCAACGACCGCCCCGATTGAAAACGAAACGCTGCACAAAGGGATGAAAATGGCGCGTGCACTCGCCACGCGTTAAATTCGCGATAATAAACGAAATCACCGCCGAAGCCTCATCGCGACATAAATACTAGACGATAAATAAGGACTCGATGTTTATCTACAATCTTTATGTTTTAGATTGTTATCATTTATGCTACTAAAACAATATTAAGTAACAATATAGACGTTTAATTTTATCCTTGAGTAGTTTTATTGCTTGCAACAGACATGCTGAATAGGTAGGTCAAAGAAGAGATAATGTTTAATCATATTTCCTTAAAAAACAGCTTTAACCAAATTATGAGTCACGTAATATAATCCCGACCTAAAAACCATAGCTTACGACAGTTTTGTGATGTCATTCTGCATATTACAAAGTACATTTATTGAAAATTCAAGTGAACTTCGAAAGTATTCTGTATTGGGCCTAAAATTCTTGAATTGTTTTTCAGGGTCTCTAGAAAGGAATGTAAAACAGGTACTTGACATAATAATACTAATTGTTATCAATTATAATATTTTTTATAATTACAATTTACAGAAAACGAGATTGTTTGGCAAGGTATAACAACATATTTGATCATCAAATTTTATTTGTCATCGTACTTTTCTTAGTATTGCAAGTAAAGGAAAGATTTGATAAAAATGTTTAAATTAGTCCTGGAAGGTTTTCCATCGGTTTTTCCATTCGCTTAATGTACGTGACCTTACGCATATGCAATAATCCTTTCATCCTCAAGATTATAATGGTTAAAATTCATTTTAACTCAAGGTAACCAACTCGACGATGACTAAATATTATAAAACATTAACATTTATTTAAATAAGATATTTTTTAACGAGAATCGTTTCTACAAACAATGATATTGTATTTTAGGTAACTAAGAAAAACTTCATCAAAATCGGCTCATTTGTTTAGATGCTACTACGCCAGATAGACACGTTAAAATTATCAGTCTATGTCCGTATTACTTATCTATACTAATATTATAATGCTGACGATAATGTTTGTTTGTTTGAACGTGCTAATCTCAGGAACCAGTGGTCCTATTTGAGAAATTCTTTCAGTGTTGGATAGTACATTTATCGAGGAAGGCTATATTATATTTAAAAAAAATTAGGGATCCTTCCTACAAGTCTAATAAGGTAACCCAAGGTCTAAAAATCGAAATGAACGCGACTTAAGCCGCTCTCAGAAGCTAGTTACGTATAAAAACCTTCCAAAATAGCTATTATTTCCTTTTTGTGACGATTTTCTGACCGACTAATACGCGAGGTCAATGTTTTGTTGCAATTTCCTCATCGGCAATGGCTTGACGAATATTGCAGTGACGAAACAGTGGCGGGAAAAATGTAAGAACAGTGACGGATCGGTGTTACGTGAAAGTGACACGCGGTCTGCGCGTGATCTGGTCTCAAGTCATACGCTGAAGCGGGAATTAAAGATTTTTTATTATTTATTTAACCGATTCCTCCAAATTAAGTGTAGTTTTCACTGTTGATCATATTACTGACTTGTGACGAGGTTCGGCTTTGCAAACTTGAAAAAATAATATTTCTGACCCTCTGAGTATTAGTACTAAATATATGTTCTATGCGTTACTCTGAAGATTGTCTAAATATTCATCAAAATAGATACAGCCATTTTAGAATCCATAGTACATACCCAAAAAATAGGTTTCATACAATTATATATCTTTTTAAATGAGTTGTTCTTTATTTGTAGGTGCAGTTACGACTAAATATGTGACGTCTCTATTTATGTAACTTACAGTTTACGGTATAATAAAGAATTTGATACAAATATAGTATTTTATTTATTTTAAATCCCTAAATAATAGTTATTTACCATTGTGACACGTAATTCATATTTCCGCTATTATTTTGCATTATGGCCCAATGTAACTCGTATTTCCAAAAGCTTATAACTTGCGGCATACCCTACTTATGTGTGTAACGTAACAGTGTTTGTGTGTGTAAGACAAAGGCGGATTGGTCAGTGACGTGTCTTCACGACATCAAGGCTGAGTCATAGTCAGTCTGACCTAACTTAAAGCTGATTAAAGTCACTAGGTTGCATTAGAATTCTGTTATCACTGTTTGATTACAACGATTAGAAAAAAAACACAACAAAAAATGCCAGATCAAACCCTTAAATAGCGATCGTTTTCAGCACCACTACATTTCGTTATCAATGCAGAAATCTGCTTCAATCAAAATATAAATAGTGTAGCTTCCCGACAGTGAAATAATTTTTCAAATCGGTCAACTAGTTTCGGAACGTATTCAATGCAAACAAAGAAACAAGGAACCATCAGATCTTTCCTCTTTAGAGAGAGTGTAGATTATGAACAAAAATCTTTTTGAATCGTTCAAATAAATATAATAAACGTAAATAGTTTTTGTAAAATTCCAGATATAAATTTTACTCATGTGTAGCGACTGTGATCGAACGGCCATGAAACTATTTATAATAACAAATGTGTGGGTTTAGTTTTTAAGCTTGAATATGACCCACCACTGCGCACTCATTTGGAATGAGATCATTAACCCCGAGAACTCTAATAATGGTATAGAAATGGCTCATATTCATTCTTGTAGTACAAAGAGTTTTGTTACAACCGGTCGACGAATCAGTTCTCAACTTGATGATAAGTGACACCTCAACCACAGAACGAGACATTTATTTCTATAAATACAAAATAAAGCAAAAAAACGTTCCATGTTGTGAAATAAAACATCAACCTTGTAGATTTACAAAAACAAGTCTAATACTCAGAAATGTAAACTACGCAATTAATTAAAATCTAAATATATTATAATGTGCCAAAACGCCATCTATTAGCGATATTATGCAACATAATAAAATTTATATCTTAGGTTCGGTACACGGTAAAACTAAAATATTTAAATTAATTTTAAAAGCGCCATCTATTAAAAAATACTTGAACCATTTCAATTGATAATTATGTAAGTATAATGTAGTGTTTGCGTAAATAAAACGATGTCACTAAACACCAAATTCTCAATATATTGTAATGCGGTGTGAATAAAACACTTGTAATATTGTAAAATTATTTTTAAAAACACGCTCTAAGTATTGTAATTATACAATGAACTTTTAATTTGAACGCAAAACCTATAAAGGAAATTATATAGTTTTCTTTTCTGTGAGTTTAACTTGACATGTGATACGTAATAAAGAAATTTTGTCTATATTTATGTAATCTTATCGCAATTTTACTAAACCTATTTTCTTCAAATGAATTTGTTTTAAATTACTTAAAAACGAAACTAATTAACTTACAAATATTATCGTAAGATTATTAATTGTCTTAATAGTATCAAGAACAAATGTGAAAAATGAAGCCAAGATCAATATAAAAATATGGTGGTTGACTTAACCGATAAATAAATTTAGACCTAAATGGGTGCCAAGTTCAGTAGACAGTTTTTAATATCGACGATTTATCAAACCTCCACATTTGGCGTGGCTAGTTTTTATCAGCAATTTAAATATTTAATAGAACAATTATAGATTAAACAACAAAAAATTGAGTATCATGGCCGACGTCCTCATTAAACGTCGCTGTCGGTACAATTACGTGTTTTGTGCAAGTATTTTGTGAAATAGTGACGACGAGATTTAGCGATTTACTTCGAACAACGCAAAACAGGCTTTATTATTATTTATTATGTTGGGTGAATTTCACACGAAACACTGCACTGCACCGTTTGTTTACTTAAGCATCTAACGCGAACCTAAACGGCACGTCACACTCGCCGCCATGACACTTCGAGCTGTTTTGGCGCACTATTGAAAATATATTAGAAAAATAGCTATAAATTTCCTTATTCATTAGTTTATGACCGAAATAAAGGTTGTTTCATAATTAGTAAGTGTGTATCCACATTACAGAAGTGAATTTCAAAATCTTTCGTCATGCCTATTGCTGACGAAGTCAAGATGACGAACAACTATTGAAAATATATACTGAAGGATGGGACGATCGACATTTGTAGTCTAGCCAATGGTGAGAATTTTCTCAGACATAACCTTGTAGCCAAAATTATTCACAAGCACCTTGCTATTCAATACAATCTTGTAGAATCCGAGGTTCCGTAGTGTAAGTACATACCGGTGCCAGTTCTCGTAAATGGTCGATCGCTCTGTCATTATGGACAGACGTATTGTTGCTAATAGACCTGATATCGTATTGACAGATCGATTGAAACGCCAGACAGTGCTCATCGATGTCACCATCCTGCATGACGAGAATCCGAAGGCCGAGAAGGACAAGCTTAGCAAATACTTGGACTTGGCTCACCAGATAACCGCTTTGTGGGATGTGGATTCGATGATCATTGTCCCTATAGTTAGAGTGAACGGTCTCAAAGCGAAGAGTCTTGACCAACATCTAAAAAGTCTCGCTAGATAATTGGATCAAGGGACAGATCCACAAGGCAGTACTCCTGGACACAGCGCGTATTGTTAGAAGGTTTCTTTCTCTGCGGCACTAACCATCAGTAGCTTGGGCCAAGCTGCGCTGCTGGTGGATTTCCAGATAAGGTTTTTTATACTATTTTCATTTTTGTCTTTTACTTTTATATCTATTTTATAAAAAACCTAATTGAGAAATTAAATATTTGTGAGAAGATCATAATGTCAGATGGCGCGAGACATCACAGTAACAAGAAAGTGACCTTGCTTCTGTGAGTTCTGAGCGCTGTTGTCGGAAGCACTACGGTGCTCCGCTCACGTCTAACTTATATAGGTGAATTAAATTAGGGCTTTAAGATAATATATTCATTCTAAGTAAGATTTGGATGTAAATAATTTATCTAATCTAATATATAAATTTCTTCTGTCACGGGGTGCGTAATCGAACTCCTCCGATACGGCTTGACCGATTTTGATGAAATTTTTTGTGCTAATCCGGTATCTATGAGAATCGGCCAACTTCTATTTTTCATCCCCCTAAATGTTAGGGGTAGTCCACCCTAACATTTTTTCTTTTTTAGACAACATTTTTAATTTCTATTTTTTTATGATACAACATACAAAAATACATACAAACCCGAATTTAATATACTTATGTGGCAAAACGACGTTTGCTGGGTTAGCTAGTATGTATATAAAATTCTCGCGTCAATGTTCGTTACCCATACTCCTCCGAAATGGCACGACCGATTTTCGTGAAATTTTACAGGCATAATCAGTAGGTCAGAGAATCGGCTACTATCTATTTTTCATAACCCTAAATGTGGTGGTCCACCCCTTAATTTTTTGACAGAGTTTTTTGTTTTTATCTTTTTAAGAGACAGCATATACACACAACTCTTAATTTTTATTGCGATTTATGTGGGTACGACGTTTGCTGGGTCAGCTAATAATATTATATTAGTCTAAACCACAAACTTTATGTGAAATGCATAATTTGGAAAAAATTTAAAATCTAAGAAATTCACGGACGTTTCTTTTCTATTCATATAAGTAAAAAATTAGTGATTTTTAGGTTTCTATATCTTAATAACTAATTGAGTTGAAATTTGGTGTACGTTTTTATATCAACTTATTAATTGTAACAATTATGAGTATTTATTGAGTTGTGAGGGAGTAACAGGTGGTTCTAAATGGCATAAGTATATTCACTCAAAATTGTCTTGACGCGCTGCCTCGCGTCTTGCTAACATGAAATCAATGTTTTTCTTTCGGTATATTAGTTTATTTCTAAATATCGTAAAATTTTTATACCGTTTTCTATTATTCTCATTTAATACATAATTTAAAATTTTATAAAATCGTTAAAATAAATAGTACCTAACATTGTTATTTAGAATTTTATTTAGTAGATAAGATTCTCAATCTAACATTTTTTAGTAAAAGATAATTAAACTTTAAAGTAACTTTTCAAACCATTATTACAATCAGAATAATATTTATGTATATAATAAATTATAAAAAATACATTACTTTACAAAAAAAAGAAGCAGCAATGATGCATGATAACAAAAACAGCTGGACTAACATGATGGAGCGAAATGACGCTAATAAAACGTTTTAAAAATATGATGTTTTTGTCAGGATCGATTTTGTTCCATACCATCATCACAGGTGTCATAAGTACTATCATCTGTCTTCGTTTTTGGGAGCGGTCCTCTAACATCCTGTATATATATGTATATTCCACGATAAACTGTTAATCTATTTTTAACCCCCAACGAAAAAATGGGGTTGTTACAAATTTTTCTATTTGTATTTGTGCCTATGTCTATCTAGCAGTTTTTTATTTAAAACCTGAAAGCGTGCTTCGTAAAGACATTTTTATACGTCGAGATTTATAATGTCAACAGTTTTTAGTATTTTTTTTAAATATCGTACTAGTTTAACAAAAATTAATAAACGACTTTGTTTACTATTTAGTTATAAAATATTGAAGCCTTTGAACTTATGACGCATGGAATTACTTGTAACGATAAGAATGTAATGAATCATTCGTCATTTAAAACATCAATCTATTTTGCATAGTAAGGCATACATAAGTAAGTTTTTTATCTACTCCATACTAATATTATAAAGTTG
>JAOSYY010000010.1:8604649-8616288 GCA_025727935.1 Hebomoia glaucippe
ACTCGCTTAACTTTACGAAACGTGAACGACAAACAAATATAATTTCATTAAACGTTTATCGTATACATAAATTGAAAATCGAATCGAATTTTCACTTGAATTAATCCTTTCGGAATAAACGAATAGATCTGTTGACAATAATATCTTATTTCGAAATAATCCCCGCGGAAGCGTTGCTAATTTCCTGAGTAAGATGGCTATTTCGCCGTCTGTTTAGTAAACATGAAGGATCGCGTTTAAATGTCTGAGATGAAAAAATAACCTCGCAAAACTTTTCAGTTTGTTAAGTTCATACATAATCTTTGTTACTGTTAGAGTAACTTGTCACGATGCGACTAAGACGAGTTGGACTTGAGTTATGTTAAAAATTATCTATAGTTATCAGCTTATATCTAATCAAAATTAAAGATAGACAAACATGCATTTTATTCAGTGATAATCGATTTAGTTGTAACTTGACTACAGAACAAATAGACAGACATACGTTCTATACAGATGTTTCTCAGATATGTTGTTAGAGAATTTTGTTACTCAAGTTTCAACTTCACAAAACTGACCGATTTGAACGGATGAAATAAATCATTAGTATTTTAATTAATTGTGACCTGCGCTTATATCAGCAAACGTTAAATCTCAGAAACCTTGAGACGCAAATTTGATACACCTCAAAAATTTTAATTATATTGTCTATATTGTCTGTCAGATATCTTATGATTTATCTAAAATATTATATGATAACAATCGCATAGGTTAAAATTCACATAATATGAAAATGTTTTCTAAAAGAACACGATATTAGCCGTGGGGGGTCGATGAGATTTCAACTTGAATACTAGATTTTAATAGTGTAACATAAAAACTTAGACTATTCTCAATATATTTGTCTAATACATTTTCTTATTTAAGTATTAAACGATGGCTATCAAAATATAACCTAACTAGCTTCTACCAGCGGCTTCGCTTTGGGTTACATTATTGGACTTTGAGTATGGATCCCTAATTTTATTGAAAATATAATATAGCCTATAGCTATCCTCAATGAATGTGCTGTGTAACACTGAAAGATTTTTTCAAATCGGACCAGCGGGTCTTGAGTTTAGCGCGTTCAAACAAACTTTTCAGCTTTATAATATTAGTCTATATTACATGTTTAAAGAGCTTTGAATTGAACTAGCGAAGCCCGGTGGTTGCACTCAGAAGTCATCTCACATATTTTTAGAACATTATAATTTTTAAGATTCCGTAAAGAACTTTATTTTTCTAAAATATGTTAGTTGCTACAACAGCAGCCTACTTCCAGGGAAAGTCCTATAAAAGTCGATGCATCCGCTTCCTATATGAGCTAGGACAAACAGTCTGACAAACATTTTGTAATTTGTGTTTCTTTTATAAGTACGCATTTTCATGCATTTAGAAAAACTGTTATTTTCATCGTTTCATTGCTGGTTTTTATTTTCAGTATTTTTTATGAAGTTATCGTTTCATTTAGCTATACAAACATGATGGAGCGTAAATAACTCTAAAAAAACGTTTTAAAAATATGATCTTTTTATAGTCAGGATCGATTTTTTTCCGTCCCATTATCAAAGGTGTCATAGCTACTATCACCTGTTTTCCTTTTCGGGAGCAGTCCAAAAACACCCTGTATAGATATCCTAATGTTGACGTAAATTTAAAAAGATAGACAACTAACGATTACCAGTTACACCGGCTGTCAGGAGCCAAGTCAATTTGTCAAGTTAATAAAGTTACAAGAAGTGGCAGTTCTTTGTTTCGCACCGATTTATCTACCTCCACCGGGCCTCTCTTCATTTCCGTCGCTTCCCTCTTGTCGAAGTTTACGCGTGGCCCCGCGCATAAGCTCAAGCGATTCGTATCTACATATATTTTCAATAACAAGCAACACATCTTCAAGACCCTTGTTTTGCTGATATGATAAAAACATTCTTATTTCAAAACTAGACATGAAAAAAAAAATTATTTTTATTAGAAAACCTCGTTTTAGCAATAATCATATTTGGGGAAATAATTTAACATTTGAATATATACATATGTAATATACGTATTAAATTAATTAAAACAGCAACTACAATTTTATAATTACAGATACATGATTTTGAATTAAGAATCATAGACAACTGCGAATTGGACTAATCAGTTGGTTTTAATGCACTAAAGTAATTAAGACTGTAATTACGGAAGTCTATAATTACACTTGATGAAGACTAAGATTAGATAAAAACTTTAGAATGTACAAAAATTAAAAGAACTCTATTTGGATAACAAAAGTAAATAACAGTAATTTAAAAAATTATACAAACCATGTAATCATTATATATGTAACTAGGTCGTGGAGTGCTGTGCGCGTTTCGACTTTAGTCTATGAATTCCTGAATACTCGAAATAAAATAAGATACTACAGGACGTCACTAAAAATGACAAATGATGTAACAGGGCTAAAGCCGTAAATTTGGTAACGCGTCTCCTAGAACTACTGATTTTGGCTTCCTATTGCTTGCCTTGCTGTCTTATAAAAAAATAGCTATTGTGAAATGCCAATGTACCCGTTTTCTTTAGTTCTGAGTGATTTTATTTAATACTAGCTTTTCCCGCGGCGTCGTTCGCATTCAAGTGGATTTTTTCAACTATCCCTAGTTCTCCATCATATTATTTTTGGGAAAAGTCATTTATTATACAGACATGTGGTTCTTGTTTTTATACGTATAAATAGTCATGTTTTTCCAATCGCTCCCGCTCCGAACTTGGACCACACACAAGAAACAGTGCGCGAGGATAATCACATTGTTTTGTTTTTGATTCATTGCCGTTTCTAGTTGCAAACTTTCTATTTATAATATTTCTTCGCCTCATAAATATTATCCATTTATGCGTTTCGAATGTAGTATGATTTAGTTTATTTGAAAAAATCGGAAAAAGTTAATTCCTATAGTCTATGAAACCTTACGAATATTCTAATTATGAGATTGTGTTTACTACGCATTCCTGCTTAATTCGATAAACTGATTTTGATAAATTTTAGAAACATATGTTTACTTTAAAAATCGCATCATATGGTAATAATTTAAACAACACCAAAATATTTTCTTAGATATGAAGTCTGCAAAGTTAGTTTAATTTAATTTAAATAATACACTGTTATATTGTATTTGCTTAATTTCTATTTTTCTTTACAGGTAAGTACTTAATAAGTAAGATGAAGTTTATGAAAAGACCTCGTAAGTGTCAAAATTCATTTAATACTAGTCACGACCCGACATTTTTAATTTTTTTTTATAAATTCAATATTCTTAAAATCAACGATGTTGATCGAATACACACATAAGTTACTTATAACTAATCCGTATTGATCCAGCGATTTCGAAGGTTAACCGGAACAGACAGACCAAAACTTATAGATTGTATACAGATGTTACATAGCTAGATATCTAGATCTATCTAGATCTACTGATCTTGGAGGTGTCCAAACGCCAGGAATCGCTTAGAATAAGTGAACTGTATGTTCGTTTACCGTCCTATAACATAAGAAAATAAAATACATTGAAATTTTCATATTAAAAGCAGACAAATCGCTTTTAAATATGAATTGATTTTAATATTTCACCGATTACGACTAAAAAATCTTTAAGCTTTTCTTTACACCGGACATCGAACTAACTGTCTAGTGAATCTCAAGTTAACCAATCTCCTCAACTATGAACCACATCGTGTTAACACTAAAACCTTATTGCTCACCACTTTCTCCAGCATCAGCTATAAATCTGGCCGAGTGACTGGCTCTAACATGTTAGCCACGCCCTGATTCGGCGATACGATGATTTACCAGCAAATTCACACTTCATTCGGACAGGAATTAATTATTTACAGATGCAAGGGTGGAACGGAGAAAATATATTGACTGAGATTCTTCAATTTCATCTGGGAGTGTATATCGTGTAGGCTCAAGCAGATGTCACTTGTCATTTTTAAGATGTACGAAGTCTCGTACGCTTGTTATGTCTGTCTGTCCTTTGTTCATATTTACTATGTTTATTTTTGCATTTAAATAATTCTTGATTACAAGTAACTAGATTATATAGATTTAAGAGAGTCTTTTAATATCTATCAGAGAAGAAATTATAATAAATAGTTAAGTCGGTCTCGCGTGGCTGTGGCTAAGCTTTTTGTTATATTAAATTGTAATTAGTAAGCATTATTATTATTTAAACGTTTGTGCTTGTAACAGTGTCATCTATTGAATACCTACTCGATTTAGTCAACAGACATTGTCATCTGTCAGAATCGTTTGGAGCTAAAAGATCATTTTGACTCTCAAATATACAAATAAAATAATATTGCGACTATAAATTGATAAATAAAGTATCCTTTTTTTTAAGTTGGAACATAGCACTCATTTTAAGAAAAAAATCGTTAAAATCGGTTCAGTAGTTTCGGAGTTCAACCCGGACAAACAACGTGACACGTAATTTATATATTTTAAGACTAGCTGACCCAGCAAACTTCATTTTGCCACCTAAATATATTACGATAAAAGAATAGGAGTTGATTGTTGAGGGGTTACAATTTGGGGTTGTATTTATTTCTATTTGCCGTATCATTAAAAAAAAATAAAAACCAAAAAATTTCGTCCAAAAATTAAAAAAACAACATTTAAGACTGAAAAACCCTTATCACTTAGGGGGATGAAAAATGGATAGTATCCGATTCTCAGACATACTGAATATGCATATAAAATTTCATATGAATCGATCGAGCCGTTTCGAAGGAGTATGAGAACGAACATTGTGACACGAGAATTTTATATATTAAGATTAATCTACAAGTAGTATTTGCGACAATTCCAAAGTTATGTATCTAAATACTGGCCAAAAGGTCGCTTAAATGTAAAATTTGTACACTGTTAACCATCTTCGAGTGGATCTCTTAAAAGCAATAGCAAAATTGAGGTTTCAGCAGATTCCCCATATCAACACCTCGTGAAAGGCAGTCGTGGCGTGGAAAGAGCAAATTGCCGATAGCATCGGCCCAAGTGGCATCTCGGAGGCTGGAGGACGCGCGCGCGGCTAATCGCGTTTAGCTGCTTCGAGGATTGCATTCGAGGGCCGTCAGGTTATCGATTTGCGCTTCGAAATTATTCCGTAACGGACACCCATGTTTTGCATTCGCTCGTTAAAAATTAACGCCTTTCAACGTTCGCGCTGGCCACGTCAGAAATTCAAAATGGCGTTTGAACTGAAGCATGTCCAGCATAATACGAGTTGTCTTGATTGTCCGTGGCAATCTGTGGCGTTGTAGCTTCTAAACCGATAGACAGATTTCGATGCGAGATATCGTAGACATTTTTAACTGTATGTTTTATGTGATTTGTTTAAAATGTTAATTTTGCCTTTTATCACATTTCACGTAATTAAACTATATTATCTCAAACTCACTAACAGCACTAATTCTGCGTAAGAACCCAGCGAACTATCTTAGTCTGGTACAATCGCCGTATTATCTATGCGACTATAGTTACAGCCAGTTGACAAAGTGCACTACGTGATATTGCAGCCATTACTCCCCGTGATTCATATCTCCTCCCCCCACCACGGGCCTTACCCCCCCTTTCTCTGAGATAACGGTCCGCACGTTGTCCAGATATACCTATTAAGGATGCAACACCAAACGCCGAACATACATAAATATCCTAACTTACACTCTCTCATGTTAGCACTTGAACAATGAACTTAGAATCGGGTCGTACAGCGGGATAGTTTTCAGTAGAAGAGAATTCAGGTTTGAACCTCGGATATTGCTAGAAAAAAATTGTAACATTTGATCGATTCAGTTAGTGTAGCATTGGCATGTCTTTTATTCCTTTACGGTACGAATTGGGGAACAAAAACTAAAAATTACGCACGAATCCTTGAAAAATCTATTCTATTAAATTTATCAATTACGTATTATCCAACAAATGAGTATTTAATGGAGTAACATTTGGATGTTTCGAAATTTAAAAAGAAATCTGTCACCACGACATGGACGCCAGAAAGCGCGCGAAACTAAAATGACAATGGCGCGCAGGTGAGTGAAAACAATCAAAAATTTCGAATCGAAAATGAATCGGACGTTTATTGTGCGCTATCGAGCGTTCCACTTCGATGTTTACAACAGAGATGCCCAATTTGCTCGGGAGACTTTTTATCTTGTTCGCTTTTTTCCCGCCAAAACAAAGAGTCGATATGACAGGTCGGTGCAGTATCTGTGGTCGGGCACACGAAAAACGAGAAACGAGAAACGAGAAATGGGCGCGCATCGGCCCGTGACAATTGCAACGTTGCAGGCGCCATATTGGATTAAATGTCCACTTCAAATTTCGATTACATTCTCCGTGTTGTTTAGATAACAATAGAAACAATTTATTGAATGTTCTATTTATTTTATAAAATTAATATTTTATATGCGAAATATGAACTCGCTTTTTGCGTTGAAGGCAGCATAAAACTTCTAATAAATGTCATATCGAAAACATACTTCAATACATATTTATATATTATTAACTTTGAGATGGTCAAATGATGAAGCCATGTTTCTTAAAAATATTATAAATCTGAAGAGTTTGTTTGTTTGAACTCGCTTATCTCACCAACCGCTGATCCGATTTGAATTCATTCAGTGTTAGATAGTACATTTATCGAGCAAGACTATATTATATTTTCAAAAAATACCGGTCCTTAATGAAAGTTCACTAATGTAACACAAGGTGTAAAAATCTAACTAAACGCGAGCGAAGCCGGTGGCAGTAGCTAGTCTAAATATATAATAACAAATTATACAATAATACGTATATTCAAACTAAACTTAAAATATAATTCTCTTGAAATTGAAATGCAGAAAATAGATTAGCAACGACGTATCATTTCCACGCCATTGTTTAAGTGCTAATAGACATTAAAATTAACAAAATGTTCGATTAACAAATAAACAACTCCTCACACTTCTTACACATGGCTTAACAATGTTCTGAGAAATCGTGTTCAACAGTGATGGGCTCAACAATGCGAAAAGGCGTGTACACACAATAACAGTATAAACAAGAAAGAAAGTATAATATTAAGTCAATATATTAATTTGATAACTTAAAATTCCTTTTACAATCACTAGTTTGTATTTTTACGGTTACTGTTTTCTTTATTAATTTTGCATCTGACAAAACTAGAAATCAAGTACTTTCCGATTATTGGTTTTTCATTAATTGTGTTACCAGCAAAAATTTTCTTCACGTATTCAATAAAAAATAGTACAAAATTACGACTAAATTCAATACTACTTTTTTAAGAAATATTTTGTTTTAAACATTCAGTTAGTACAATCGGATAAATTAATTCATAATTCAGAAGCCAGTCCGTGTGTAAACGCCTAACAGCGAATACAATAGTGATGTGCTTGAAGTATTCTTATTTTAATCGAGTCTGTGTATCGGGGAGGCGGGTATCGCGCGCTCGTGTGGAACTGAGATAGTGTTGGACACTGGTCTCACTCGATAGCGCGTACAACTCAAAAATCCGCTTCCATTTTCAAATTTTCCTAAACAAAATATTTGTTGACTTGTATATTAGATTATTTGTTTATTATTGCTATTATATTACGAATACACATATCTATACTCAGGAATATATATATAATGTTTAAATGAAGATATTTTCATGAAATTAAAAAAAACCATACGTTACGTATAAATTGATAATAATTTGCCTAAAATAATCGCTTGTAAGGGTTTCCATTTTATTCTATTTCAAATTTCATACTATGTGAATTGTTTTAAATGAACGTCATATTTATATGACATTGACGAATGACTAATAAAATTGAATGAAATCTAATTCTTACGAAGTGAAAAAATTCCGATTTGAACGTATTGAAAGTTGGCGCGTGTTTGGCCACGATATAGGAATCAATCAAGCCTCAATTTTAGTTCGGAAAGTCATTTCGGTACACGTCGCGTGTCACTCATCGCTAACTTTGGTTAAAAAAAAATCTTCAGCGGAAGCAATCCGGCTTTGACGTTTGCATCAAAAAAGCGCGGGAAGCTACGTGTCAAACGCGGGATGGATTCGAAAATTAAAATCCCAGTATGGCAACATTGACGTGTGTCGGTTGCCAGCTCGATTTCAGGCTTGTTCTAAATATGTCAACGGTTCTTTGTTATCGTGCGACGTGCGCGCGGAAATGAAAGCCCAGCGAGTAGACAGCCCTATTATCGATGCTCATATTATTTTAGTATCGATAGTTCGATACTAATTAACCTTATTAAATTATTTTCATGTGTTTGCTATAGACTTCTTAATAGCAGACATAAATAAAAGATCTTAAAGTTAGGATTGCCTTCCAAGACGTGGTCTAGTTTTAAGACGCCATTTTTTTAAATTTCTTGACGTTTCAACAATTCTCAAGTATTGCTACACTTGTTAGGAAGTAAATTAGACGCTTGAAATGTTTTTGAAGTAGAATAATTTGAGTCTTAGCAATTGTAAAACTTCTGTAATCTAACGTGAATATTGAGAGTGACATATCAGCGAGTAGCAGCCCGCCTTCACGTGACGTCACGTCACTCGTCAGTAAGCCAGTTACGTTAAAAAAGTTGGAGAGTGCTCGTAATGTGATATTACTGTCAGTTCAACTTTATGAAATGCGATATTTATATTCAGGCAGTCATAAATTACTTTGAAGAATATTGATTTGATATATCCTCTCTAAGAACTGTTGGAATTCTTTATTCAAAAGATTATTATGTTTATTTTATAAATACTAGTTCGCACTGCGTATATTTTTTATTTGACAGGCCAGCTGTCAATGGCACAAGATGGCGGAGTTTCAAACTTAATTAAAAACATTTTTATTCTTTTCTGTGAATCTCTGAACACATTATTTTACCTTTTTTGCGTAGAGAATTAATTTATTTATTATAGCCATATTTGTTGCTTCATATTTTATTTTAATTTTTGTTTTTTTGAAGACTTTTTGTCTTTGCCTTTAATGGCTGTGTGTTTAATGGATCACTCAAACTCGTTTAGTTTGTTTTAATTATAGTGATTTTATCAGAAGAACTGCCCTAAATACAAAATAATAATGCAGTTAGCTTGCCCTTTAAAAAATTTTTAATCACAAAATACATACAGATATATAGACAATTATTATTAAACAACAGTCAGTTGTCAATTGGGCATTCTACTCTGTGTCATTATGTTTCCGAACGACAAAAAACGTTACGGATTTAGAAAAATAAAATAAAATATTATCATTTGCGTCGTGTCATCGCGTCACCTGCCCACAGATGGAATCAGAACCCAACATTATGTTTGCCCATTCAAAAATTTTTTGGCACAAAGACGCCTTCTGCCTGATAAAAGTCTCAAAATACTTAATTTTTTTCGCTTCTATAGAACTGACAGGAGCTCGTTTACAAACGTTTTAGTTATATTTAAGCGGTTCGAGAAGAATTTCACTATGTTTTGCTGAAAGACCTATTATATATAATAATGAAATACAAGTGTCTGTTTATATTATAAAAAACTGTTTTTTCTTAATACATATGAAAGTAAGTACATATAATAGTAACGAGTCGAGTCCGAAACGGCTGGACCAATTCTGACAGGACTTTCAGTTGTGCATAACTAACCTTATCCTTATAAGATACTATGGTTTACTTTTATTATTTAAATTAAAGTGTTTCACATATCAGAATAGCAGATTGTTAATTTATATAAAGTTGAACGTGGTTCTAATAAACATGTAAATTTTTGTCTCTCCGTCTGTTTGTTCTGGCTAATTTTCGATAGCTAGTGCCACAGAGTAGTTCTGCGTGGCAAGAGACGATTGGCATAGAATATAACATTTTGTCACAAAGACCAGTGGTTAATCTAACAACAATTCTTAGGAACAAAGTAAGGCAATGCACTTATATCAGGATACTTTTTTAACGTTACCCGATTGCATATCTGATTACCGTTATTTCCATAAAACATGTAACAGTTATGTAAAATTCGTACATTATCTGTACAGTATTGCAAATACTACATGTTTATGAAACAGTAGATAAATAATCGAATTGTGTAATATTTGATTGTAATCATATCGTGTAATCCGCCGTGTCCATTGATAAGGGAATAGTAAAAATCGCGGCTGATTAAGCCTTATCGCTTCTAGCCGATAACAGGCCAGTCTGTGTTCGGTCGCGAAAGAGTTAACGGTTCATTGGAGTCGTGTGTAACGATACTGAAAATATAAGAGGCGCATTTCAATTAAAGGGTAAGATTTTTAGGGCCCGATTGAACCTGGAGGACTATTTTAATTTTTTTTCAAACGTAGACTGCACCGTAGGCTTCCTTTTCTACTAACGTGTATGAAAATCATTTCTATATGGTTCTTACGAGGATTATTTTAAACGTCTCGAACCTTTTGTCATTACAATGTTTTTGTGTGTATATCTGACAATTATAAAAATGTGTCTTAATGTAATTAACGTAATGTTTTTGTTGATGTCAGAAATTTTATGATCGGACATTGTAAAGTATTGATTGTCATATTATTGATGTATAAATTGTATAGATACGAGTTAAAAGTTAAAAAATTAAAGATCACTTTTCAGTATCTCCTGACATAGACAAATAGCTACATTTAGCCTTTTTTAAAATTGTAAATGCGAACGAATCCGTTTAATACGTACCTAATGATACATACACGCAAACTTTAGAATTTACAGTATTATTGTAAGTTGTTTCAAGTGATATTGTAAATAATAAATATTGAGAAGTTTTTTAGGAATTTATAGAAACCAAAATAATTATATTGTGTATCAACCCTGTCGTTTTATCTTTACAAATTAAAGTGCACGTGATATTCTGATATATGTCTCGTATATAGTTTCATTAAAATCCGTTCAGTAATTTCGAGTTTATAATACAGGCTGTTTGGGGACTACTCCCGAAAACGAAAACAGGTGATAGTACTAATGACACCTTTGATGAAGGGACGGAATAAAATTTGATCCTGAATAAAAAAATCATGTTTTTAAAACGGTTTATTAGCGTTATTTCGCTCAATCATGTTAGTCCAGCTGTTTTTCATCATGCTTCATTGCTGGTTCTTTTTTTAGTGAAGTAATGTATTTTTTATAAAACTATCGTTTCATTTAGCTGTACTTACAAGATGAAGCGTAAATAGTGCTAATAAAAAGTATTAAAAATGTCTTTTTTTTTAGTCAGGATCGATATTTTTCCGTACCTTCATCGAAGGTGTCATTAGTACTATCACCCGTCTTCGTTTTCGGGAGCAGTCCCCAAACACTCTGTATATGTAGAGATGTATTGTCATCCGAGCAACAGAACGTCGATAATGTAAATGCATTCCATATCTACCCACAAAAAAATAACTCTACGCAATTTTTTTAAACTCTTATCGTTGCTTGGTCTATGATGTAGTATTTGCAATACGAAATGTTATTATGTTAAAATTGGCATGGTTCAGCGTCGACTCGCGTGATATCCTCTGTTATCACTTGTTATCGCGACTGAATGTTTGTTTTTAATCAGTACACAACTACTGTTACTACAGTAATTATTGTTCTATGCTATTCAAAGAAT
>JAOSYY010000010.1:8631292-8641449 GCA_025727935.1 Hebomoia glaucippe
CTGAGAATCAGACAAAATTTATTTTTCATCCCCCTAAGTGATAAGGGTTGTTCACCCTTAAATTTTTTTTTTTAATTGTTGGACGAATTTTTTTTTTTTAGTTTATTTAAGATACAGCATATAAAAATACATACAACTCCCAATTTTCACCCCTCTACAGTGAACCCCTATTTTTATGTGGCAAAACGACGTTTGCGGGGTCAGCTAGTAGAGGTATATTATTTAAAAAACAATAATACAAATCTATTCTACACCACGCCATTTACAATAATTTAATGTTCCGAAAAAAACAGAAATTTATCAAAAAAATAACAGAAAGCTTTTCTACGATAATTTCTATATATTTATAATTTAGCAATTCTTTATATATGTCATGTATAGATCGTATAAAACCTGGCCACGTCCAGTCGCTCTAGATCTATAACAACGTGCTCTATCTCGCAGGCTCGCGCGCTAACGATTTATTTAGTAACATAACGACGTTTGCTCGACCAGAGCCACACGTCACCCCCCACCCTTTACCCCCTCAGTGCTGTTACTCCAGCGACCTCCCTTCAACGTAGTTTTTATCACTGATACATGATGAATTCAACAAAAAAGTATTTAACATACAAAAGGGTAATTACTAGATTGCTCGAACAGATTTCAGAGATTTTTTTGAGATTATTCTTGAGCTTGAATAAAAACAATATTTCTATCTCATAGAAAAATTGACAGATATGCTCTTACAATTACAATATTTACATTGAATATGATATATATTTTAACATATTAAAAAATCTAAGCTTATAATATCTAGACATTATTTTTTTCAGAAGCTCAGCGTAAAATCCAAATAAAAAGCTTTCCCAACACACCACAAACATGAACTTTTAAACGCTCGTAAACGTTTTTCGAAAGCTCTTGATCCTTATCCAGAAAGAGTGACTCCAAAACCTTCTCAATATAACAAATTTACGATCGGGCGATCTTTGAAACTGCGATACAAAGGCTTGGGAAGCGGCCGCTACTAACGGCGTCGTTACGACCGCTAACGGCTGTAACGGCCGTTATCAGCGATACAGGGCGGGCGGAAGGCTACCTGGGGCTAACGTGCCGCCTTAATGCATCCGTTGTTATTTATTCTCCGATATGTTTCCTGATAATCCGGATAAAACCGATCTCGACCGGTTAATTAAAATGCGTAACCGGTTTTTTCGTGTGAAATTACAAGGGTTTTTTCGCTCAAGAAATTATTTTTAAGTACGCATTAAAACAATTCATGCATTGTGTTTGTTCGAAAGCCATTACGTTATTCTAAGCATGAGTTTTTTTCTATAAAATCCTGTGTTATTTTAGATATTATTTATACGAATTTCTCTATAAATATTATATTTAATATCTAGTAAAAATAAAATCGGTAAACAAAAACTGTATTCCATTATCCCATGTACATAAAATGTTTTAGCATTGAAAAATGTTCCATTTATAGTTCAAAACAGTGGCGATAGCCCGCTATCAGAAAGTTTCAGTGAAGTCTAAGATACCGTCGTGATATATTCAACAAAGATACGGACTTCCCAACTTGCACCGGGTTCCTGCAGATTGTTTAAAATAAATACACTAAAAATGTACTTTTATCTTGCGAACTTAGACGCAGTCAGTTTAACCACCGTTTCACACTATCGTAGTTCAGCTTCGGGAAATGTTTGAGACGTGAGATCTTCCGAATTTTATACTAGTAATTTGAATTTCATAGAACAGAAAATTAAGCTTTCATCAAGTTATGATAAACCGTAAATATTTATACTGTGTGTAAACTCTTGTATATAAAAAATCTTCCATTCATTTAAGGATTTAGGCGTAAACAAGAAACAGAAAGACGGACCTATTTTCTCACTGACAAACGTCTACGCGTTTTTTTTATTTATATACCTCTTAGGTATTTATTATGATTCTAAGGACTATACATTACGTTTTCCCGATATTCTCAAATGTTTGATTTAGGTCTAAACTTGAATATGTCAATGGTACTCGGTAACAAGCAGTGTTCTTAGTAGTAAGATTGTGATAGGAAAGTTCGAGATCCAATACAGGAGGAACTTAAACTTATTTCGACGGTGGCGGGTACAAGGTATGAGAATTAGCGTTTGTCATTCGAAGCTAAAACAGCGTAGAAAAAGTACAGTTTATTTGAGTAGGGGATAATTTTATAATTTAAATAATTTTTCATAGATAGCTTGACGTCTAAAACACTTTACGGCCGGGGAAGTTTCAGCCGAATGCTGACTAAAATTACCTTTGTTGAACCGAAAAAAAAAATACTCTGAACAAACACTAAGCATTGTATTAAGTTTAAGATACTTTTAAAACGTTTTATTAGCATTATTTAAGCTATATCATGTTTGTACAACTAAATGGAACAATAGTTTCATAAAAAATACATTACTTTACTAAAAAAGAAACAGCAATGAAGCATCCGTCCGCACTATCATCAAAGGTGTCATGAGTACTATCATCTCTCTTCGTTTTCGGGAGCGGTCCCCTAACATTCGTTATATAAGCATTTAAAATACATATTTTTCCTTTAAACTACGGAACTATTGCAGTTTAATACAAAATAGTCAATAAAAATCCTTTGAAAACGCGGTTGCTCGTCACTTGGACCCGACACCAAACAGCCATTGCAACTAATACGCTTAAGATGCATCTAATTAACGTGTTATGTTATGTTAGTTGGTTTGTAATGTCGCGAGAATGTCTTACAAATGTTCACGTCGGACGTGAGATAACGGTCGTACTTCGAATACTTGCGCCCATTATACAAATGCAGTTTATGTATACTAATAATGTTAGTACACGTGCCCATTTAAGATTTTTTGAGAACGCGGTGTCTTAGACCATTTTTGACTTTGGAATTACGAGTTCTGTAATTTGTGATTTAGGAAAGGTTTATGAAAATCTCAAAAAATAACGGTCTATATGTTAAATTTTCAGAACTTAACCGGAAATTAACATACTTAGAAATACATAAGCCTTTTGTGATAATCACTTCTGTCTCTATATACGAAAATTAATTGGTCAGGAGTAAACTTCTATAAGTTTAATTCTAACTTTGTATAGATTAACTAGCTTATGCCAGCGGTTTCACTCGCGTCTTTTCGACTTTTACAATTTAGGTTACATTATTGGACTTTTAGTAAGGATCCCTATTTTTTTGAAAATATAACATAGTCCATAGCCGTCCTCGGTAAATGTACTATCGAACACTGAAAGAATTTTTCAAATCGCACCATCGGTTCTTGAGATTAGCGCGTTCAAACAAACAAACTCTTCAGCTTTATCATATTAAGAGCGTGCAAAGAAACATAGAGAACTCTGTAACATTTTTACAACCAACAGTTTATTCCTGACTTACTATGTTTTGAGACTACCTATGTCAGATACAGTGGAGTAAAATCTCACACGTAACGACAGACTATCCGAAGAAGCGCAGTGTTATTTTTCGTATTAATTATAAACATTCTCATCGCACCTAATGGTCCGTTATCACAACGACTCCAGTGGGACATTCATTTCTGCCTGCATCGCGCTATCGTCGGATAAGCTTAAAACATTCGGATAGCTGTGAGACAAATGAATCACTTTGCCATTATAAAATAAGGTTGATTATAGACGAGGCGATGTTACAATGAGTGGAGGGATTCGTTGACTTTTTTTGAATTTTTTTGAAAATGAAAAATTTGATAAGGCGTGAACGATGTAAATGGAATCAATACCATAATTGAGATGTTTTTTTAAAGTAAAATACAAAAATATAAATAGTATAAAAACCTAATCTAGAAGGCCACCAGCAGCGGAGCTTGGCCTAAGCTAACGATGGTTAGGGCCGCAGAGAAAGAAATCCTCTGACAATACGCGCTGTGTCCAGGAGTACTGCCTTTTGCATCTGTCCCTTGATCCAACTATTTAGCGAGAGACTTTTTAGATGTTGGTCAAGACTCTTCGCTATGAGACCGTTCACGCTCACCACTTTAGGGACAATGATCGTTGAATCCACAACAAACTAAAATTTGCTTCATAAATATTGTTCTATTTCTCATTCGACAAACATAATCAAAATATATTAATGATATTTTTGATCTATTTTATTACATGTTTATAATTTTTCCTTCCTTCTAGGTATGTATAATCTTATATAAAGTTTATTAGAACATTATGTCATGAAATTCACACAATTTGGTTGAAAGCTGTTAAAGTCAGTCGTTCTTGTGTCGCGACGTTTCTAGCCGCCCTTAAAACTAAGATAAAGTCAGCACAGATAAGTCTGAGTGCTTTAGAAGATACAGCGGGGTCGTGTGTATGAAATTGGTGTATGATTCAAATGGTTGTCTTTTAATTTATATTACACGACATATGGGTTATGTCTCAACAAATATATAAGGACCGTTTTGAATGTTCACAAATGTTATGATAGAACTAAAAATATTAAGAAACTTCCCATTAAGTGCTTCGTATCGTGATAGTAGTTTTTGTTTATCTATTAGTAAGATTATTGCTATGATTATTTACACGCGAATTTGTGAATCGAAAATATTAATCTTGATTAAGCTTTTGTTTTGTGAGTTGAAAAGGTTTTCATAGATTTCGTCTGATAATATACATAATTTAATGTAAACGAACGGATTAATTAAATAAATATAATGCGTAAGACTTAGTTTAATAATCAAATCAATTTAAACATCGCATCGGCGGGAGAGATTTCAATTTGTTTACATAAAAGCCGGTGCTCGACACGATATCCGAATAAAGTCGCGTCGCATGTGGCCGGCCTAATATTGATAACTCGGAGATAAGGCCGAGTGCTTTCAGAGATAGGGATGGGCTGGCCACAGTTTACATATTAACAGTTGTCAAATTGTCCGTGACACAAATCTTAATACATATAAATTACGTGTCACGTTGGACGTCCGGGATGAACTCCGAAACTACTGAACCGATTTTAACGTTTTTTTCTTTAAAATGAATGCTACGCTCCAACTTGAGAGATAGGACAGTTTATTTATCAATTTTATATTATTGTATATTTGAGAGTCAAAATTATCTTTTTGCTCCAAACAATTCTAACAAATGAGAATATCTGTTGACTAAATTGAGTAGGAATTCAATAGATGGCGCTGTGGTAAAAGCATAAACGTTTCAATAATAATAATGCATACTAATTACAATCTACAGGCATAGAAATATGTCTGGTCTTTACCACTCTGCTGCCATACTTAAACGAATATAATTGAATTTAAGTACTTTGTGTCTTTATTTTTATCCTAATTCATTGTTTGATAAATTTAGTGTGTCGTTAAAATTAACTACCATAATTGTGACAATTGGACAACTGAAAGTTACACAAACTGTGGACAAACAAAATCGGAGTATGATTCAAATTGCATCGTGAGCTTATCATCTCTCAGCTATGCTAAAAAGCTGTATGAAAACACGTTCTATGACGTCAGTCACTCGTTAAAATACTTTATCCTTGTGTTTATAAGCGAGACACAATTTTACGTAAAGATTCATTAAGATTGAAGAATTATTTGGATGAAGGATATTTATCACGGAGCCCACGGTAGTTCCGCATTTGCGTATCCCGTGGCCCATAAAGGGAAGGTTAGCAAGTATCCCCTCCAAATAATTTAAGAGCTTATTTGGTTGGTGGTAAATTACTAGAAGACCTGGCCAGGTGTTGCTGTGGCTAAGGTTTTTGTTATATTAAATTGTAATTAGTAAGCATTATTATTATTATTGAAAAGTTTGTGCTTTTAACGCAGCGCCATCTATTGAATACCTACTCAATTTAGTCAACGAATATTGTCATGTGATAGAATCGTTTGGAAATAAAAGATATTGTTGACTCTCAAATATACAAACAATAATTCACAATAAAATGATATTGCGACTATAAATTGATAAATAAACTATCCTATCTCTTAAGTTAAAGCATAGCACTCATTTAAAAAAAAACGTTAAGGTCGGTTCAGTAGTTTCGCAGTTCATCCCGGACAGACAATGTGACGCTTAATTTATGTATATTAAAATAGTCTTTGTGTTACTCTGATGTATGAGCTATATTTCTGTAAAGTTTCGTTAAAATCCATTCAATAGTGAAAAAGTGACAAACTCACGAACTTCTTTTGTTTCTTTAGTGAAACGTCTTTGTCAAAGGCTTGTCTTAAAATGCTGTCAACTTATTTATAATCCTCACCTGATATTTTTCAAGATCGAAACGACTGAGCTTTTTCGAAATCTGTCTTTTGTAAATCAACAAACAATTATGTCATTCAACTGATGTGTCATTAATTATCAAATACGATACGATGAGTCTTTTAAAGAACAATAAAATTGATTGTCATTATTATGGATAACATGACGTGTCCCGTTTTTTAATCATACACCAAAGTTTAATATTAAACAAGCAAAATCATCTTGAATTATCCTTTAATATAACTAAAAGTCAAGTAAATGTCAAGTGTATATAATACAGATATTTCCTGTAACCTTAGAGCCTTATATATCGAACAAGTTACTACATAGTAATTAACATCCGGTTAGTTTTAATAGCCACCGGGCTAAAAACGCGACGTCCCCCAAAAAAAAAAAAAAAACAGTAAATTGAAAATGGCATTATACAGTGATAAGATTTTTAAATAAACACCTGTAATACGTATCAATACGTAAGCAGATTTATTACAAATATTCACCCCAAAATATCCCTTGTCAACAAAAGTAAACAACGCCTTTCCATCTTCTCCCCAGGATAACATAAACGATTTTCAATGTTCTCGTATACATTGATTTTTTAATGATTCATGAACAGAAGTTTAATATAATCATTATCTGGACCCCTCTCCCCCCATTTCCAGCAAAATAGGCAAAGCAGAGACCTCTCCGCCCTCCTACAGTGCTTAAGTAATCCATCCCCTAAAAAATAACAGAACACAAAACACATATTAAATCATAATTATTATATATCTATCTATATACAACATACGATTCCGATGTTGCTGGAAAAATGATTTTCTTTAAATATCAAAATATCCTAACTGGAAATCCCCATTCAACCTTAACAGCCATAGAGCACTAATTCCAATAGACTAGAATTTCAATTATAGCTATCTTCCCCGTACCTTTTGGCCGTGTGTAGTATTATCAGCGCTGTGCATCCATCATAGAGCCTTATCGTGAGCCACACTCCCGCCCAGTTTTATTTAGCACCGAGACTGCAACTCGATGTTTATATGAGGAATAGATGGTTAAAATACTGGAAAACTGTATTTTTTAACAGTATTCGAGATTTAGTAGCTTTCAGATATACTTGTACGATTATTGTCTAGTACCTTTAACGCGGGGCCTTACTCCGATTAAGTTAAAACTGTTCATCTATAAGTTTAGCAATCCAATCGCTTTTAGAAGTTTTTTTTTTTAAACGTCTGCTATACTAAGTTGAAGTATACGGTCGACTCAATAAAATTTTCATACAGAGTTTAACCACAGCCAAACCCCTAACCTCCCTCCCCCTGTGTTATAAGAGGAAAAAATTTGCCCATAGCCGTTTTACCTCATCTATGGCAACACCAAAATTCATGTCAATCGATTCGGTAGCTAGAACGACTCAAATTTACTTTTTTATATAATGTTGGCTAAGAGTAGAAATAAAAGATCGGAAAAACTAAAAGCCTCAACCACAGAGGTTTTATTGATTCGCACTTAATTTCGGCTCTAAAAAGCTCAATCGATAAATTAATTTATTGTAAAAATCCTATCACTTAAAACGAGTCGATAACAGAATCATTAATGCTAGAATAGAAAATCAGCTTCGCTGGAATCAATTCGCAAATAAAATAACCATTAGCATTAAAAAGGAAACTTTATCGCGACCAATAAAACCCGATATCTGTATCGTATATAAATAATAAATGGCAACAATACGATTTTGTAATTAGGTAATAAATATCACTCGGAGATATGAAAGATTTTAAGAAAAAATTAGATTTGTTCTTGCGAGTCCGGTAGGGGCGTGTGTCCATTGTGTTGCGACACGTGAATTCTAGAATCACAGACAAAGTTAAGTGATTATAATTTTTATTAAATATAATTTTAGCGATTACCTTTTTGATATCACAAATGAAGTTCAAATTTATTTAATAGCTACATTTTTAGAAAACGAATGGTTTACAGTGTATTTGGGGACTGCTCCCAAAAACGAAGATAGGTGATAGTACTAATGACACCTTTGATGAAGGGACCAAAAAAAATCGATCCTGCCAAAAAAAAATAATATTTTTAAAACATTTTATTAGCGTTATTTCGCTCCATAACGTTAGTCCAGCGAATTTTGTTATCATGCTTCATTGCTGGTTCTTTTTTTAGTAACGTAATGTATTTTCTATGAAACTATCGTTTCATTTAGCTGTACTTACAAGATGGAGCGTAAAGAATGCTAATAAAAAATGCTAAAAATACGTCTTTTTTAGTCAGGATCGATTATTTTCCCGTCCCTTCAACAAAGGTGTCATTATTACTATCACCTATCTTCGTTTTCGGGAGCAGTCTCCAATATATATAATATCAATTGTCTTACTTCAATGTTATTGTGACCTACAGCAAAGATCTTGCATAAATTGCATATTTCAAAATTGCTGAAACATTTACACCACGATCCCGATACAGAACTAAATAACTCGAATGAAATTGGCGTCGTGGGAACAAAACTGCACTCTTCCAGTTACTAGTCATAGTCACGCTCGTGAAATGTCGTAGAATTGAATTTACTTAAATAGAAGAGAACGATAGCATTGCAAATAAGTGGAAATTTATTACGTGTCCATATTCGAGATCTGGTACACTGACAGATAAAGTACTATGCATTGATAACACGACTTTAATTATGGTAGCATTTGATTTTAGAATTAATAAATCGTAGAAGAAACTGACAAAAGACAGAAATCGTAAATTTTTTGACGGGTTCGCTAATGTAACGGAAGAATTTTTCGTTTAGTAAATATTTGTATCTTTTTAAAAACATCCGTCTAGTAGTAGTTCATAGATGGAATGGTAGTGAAGAAAATGCACGTTAAAACCATAGTTAGTATTACGAAATAAATACGTCAACACATCGTTGAATAATTAAATACGTCACATAATTGTATCACCACCAAGTTAACGTCAAGCCTGTCTATAAATATTATAAAAAAAATATAATTAAATTGATATTACCAACGAAACGAGAGTAGCCAAAAGTATTTAAAGAAAAATACAATTTAGTTCTATTCATAAAACAGCTCCAAGATTAAAGATTAATTCATTCGTTATACAAGGTGTTTGGGGACTACTGCTAAAAACGAAGATGGGTGATAGTACTAATGACATATTTTAATACTTGTTATTAGCATTATTTACGCTCCATCTTGTAAGTACAGCTAAATGAAACTATAATTACATAAACATACATTACTATATTAAAAAAAAGAACCAGCAATGAAGCATGGTAACAAAAATAGGTATACTAACATGATGGAGCGAAATGACGCTAATAAAACGTTTTAAAAATATGATTTTTTACAAATCAGGATCGATTTTTTTCCGTATCGTCATCAAAGGTGTCATTAGTACTATCGTCTATCTTATTTTTCGAGTCCTCTTACACCCGTTATATACAATAATTTTACATACATTTTTGTTGGTAACGAAAGCGTGTTAAAAGAGTGAAAATTCTATTTTTTAATTAGCGCATACAAACGTAATACATAGATTAAAATCTACACAGTACAATGGAAACAAGCACTCTCAAAAGTAGAGATAAGGTGCATTCAGTTTTATATTTAGTAGCGATAACAAATCGATTAGACGCGCATTAGCGATAAGTCCGTCTGTCTGTTTATCTGTTCTTCAATATATTTACGTCTCCCTTATCATAGCTTTGATGTAAACTCTCGAAATATTATCTTATGTATGTATATTAGAATATATAATGATATTATTAATAACATTTCGTTCGCGTATTTCTCGCTATATTTTCCATTTATGACTATATCTAATATATAAAACTCTCGTGTCACGGTGTTCGAACTTGAACTCCTCCGAAACGGCTCGACCGATTTTCGTAAAATTTTATATGCATATTC
>JAOSYY010000010.1:8641936-8654440 GCA_025727935.1 Hebomoia glaucippe
TTTTCACCCCTCTACAGTCAACCCCTAAATATTTATGTGGCAAAACGACGTTTGCGGGGACAGCTAGTAATTATATATATATTATTCATTTAAATTATCTCGAATCAATCGACTATTATGGGATTGAAATTTGAAGTCGATTCAAATATAATATATGTAAGCTGAGTCAACGGACGTCGTTTTGCCGCTAAGTATTTTTTAAGGCTGTATCATAAGAGTTGTATGTATTTTTAAAGGCTGTATCATAAAAAAATGGAAACATTAAAAGTTGTCTAAACATTACGGGAGATGAAAAATAGATAGTAGCCAAATCAGTCCTACTGAGTACGCATATAAAATTTCATAAAAATCGATCCAACCGTTTCAGAGGCTTATGGTAACTAACATTGTAACACGGAAAATTTATACATAAGATTATTTATTAGATTTTCATTACCTTAAATCCTTTATGCCCGTGAAAGTTCGATCGGAGACAGAGCAGACGGAAATTTTATAAATCCATTTCTAAATACTGCATTAAATGAAAAAGCTGTTCTTTTAAGATTTCAGACGGACGCTAAATATTTTTCGTAAAAAAAATATTAGCAGAATAAAGCCTATTCACGAATGCCTATATTTCGTATATAATATTCGTTGTCTCTGTCTGGATCTGTAGAAAAATGTGCATTACAAATCCGCCCACACGCAGCGCGTCACAGATAGTCCTGCTGAAGATAACTACGATACACGCCCACGCACCAAGCGTGGATGCAACATTTGCATTACAACTGCCAGTGTCTCGTGGGTACAGTCTGTATTTGTTCGATTTTTTGCATTAATCCCACACTTAGGTATGCGAGAGTATGGTTAGAGATACTCAGAGTAGCTGACGGTCGGATACTACGAAAGAGCACAGAGTTCGAGGCCCGGTCAGCAAGTTCTATTTTCAAATTTGTGTTCTGCATCGGGTACGGGCTCTGTGGGTAGACGAGTGTTAAAAATAAGTATTTCGAGTTTTAGATCGCGTACCACCGTCCCTAGGTAAAAAGGTTACGAATTGCCATTGTCTAAATATTCAAATATTCAATTGTATGTTTTTTTTAATGTCTCCTTCCCATATGTAATATTATGAAATTTGGTAGACATAATAATTTTAGAACGAGAATGGACACCGCGACCGTGTTTTAAATGAATATTTTCTAACACTGTATCACAGTATCAACGTAATGTATGCTTAGTTTCACCGCGGGACACTGACTGTTAGTAAATAAATCTTCAAAGGAACCTTTACTAAAATATTATACTATAGTCATATAAGCAATGTTCATTGTATGACAAATACAAAATCGATGTGCAAATTGTTACAATATGCTACGTAATATATAAGGAAATTCGAGCTTATCAGATCCGCCGTGCAAATCAAAAAATCGTACATCACAGTGTTGGATGTAATAATCGGTTCGCTGGCAATAAATTCTTACGAACAACACTGAGCACAGACAGATACGGGAATCTATTAACCGAAGTCGAGACCTAAGACCCGCGGTGACCATGCTTTTTGTCTATTTGAGATTTTGTTCAAATTTAAGCACTTGCCATCGTCAGTAATTACCGTGAATATGCGTATGATGTGAACACTTTAGACCAGTGATTCTCAACCACTGCGCCGCGGCACTTTTGTGTGCCGCCAAATTTTGAAATCTTTAAATATGCGCCGCAACAAAAAAAAAAAGGTTGAGAATCACTGCTTTAGACACTTAAAGAAAAATATTTGTTAATTAATATTGGATGATAAGTATATACGCTTTGTTACATTAACAATGGTGTACAAAGTATATTAACCATTTAAAAATTTATATAAGGAATATTATTTGCATTTTCGAGTTAGAAGTTAAAAAGCAATACTAACTTTGTTTATGTTAGTACGAGTTTCAACATGTCCTAAAATTTAATACATTACAGACAACCTAAGCTAGGCAAGTTGACAATGCCTAGATGGATATCATCAGCGCCCACACTGCACTATGAGAGGTCTTGAATTTTGAATACCTAATAGAATTCCTTTTTTTTACTTCGATAATAATCTTCGTATTAAAATATACAATTACAAGTCTTTGGGATTAAAACGTTCAATTTCTACGTCTTATTTCTGACAGGAAACGTATTAATAATTATAAAAAGCTATGATTTTTAAATTGCTGCATTCGAAACGAGTCGGACAAGTTATCAATAATCTGTCTAAACACTATAATTCAGTATCAGTTTCATATTAACAATAAAAATACATAACGTTACTTTAAGAATTTATCGATGAACGAGTCTAAACCGGATTCGCGACTTGCAACGAAACAATAGAGATTTTTTAACAACTTAGCAAAACTTGAATGAATATAGTTTTAAGAGGTAACAGGATGTCGCTTATAACATTTTTCGTAGCATATATGGGTTATCGTAGCACTTCGTAGCTGTAGCGACACGCGTCACGCTACGCATCGCGTTGTTGCGTGCTACGCCGTGTCACGGTTATTGTCTCAGTCACGCCAGTGACGTGACATAAGAGGGCTATACAGTGATACCCCGCTTAGCGCGACCCCGTCACGCGCGGTTTCACTATAACGCGAATTTCAAATCCCGCGCTCAAATGCAAAACGCACTTTCAATTCAGGTTTGGATCTATTGCAGAGTATAGATGATGATGACCGTGTCTTAGCCGTGTGTCAAACAACTAAAAACAGTTTCGAATTATGAACGTAAACAAAACGCTACCCATAGATGTATTTTCCGTAAAAAATAAGAGTAAGTATTGCATAGTGTTTTTAAAATTAAAGTGATTGATTAAAATTATTTGTATTTTTTTACTATGTTTAAGCATAAACCTCGATTCGAATTTCAGTTAACGCGATTTTTTTCGGAACGTATTTCTCACGTAAAGCGGGGTATTACTATTTTGAAAAAATAACAAAATTAAACCACGCATTCAGCAATGATATATCTTATTTTGGGTTTGTTTAAATGCTATTTATGAAATAAAACTTGAGTGGTTAAGGCGATAGATTGTAATCTGTAGGCTTTTATCTTTCTTTATTGTATAAATGTATGTTCACAGGACAACGAATAATTCATGCTGGGGCGTTGACAAAGCGCATTTTTATGGCAAATAGTGCGTGTGTAGTGGAGATAACAATCTTGATATATACTTCTGAAATGGGTCACGAGTTGGCATTTACTTATTGAATATTACATTAGTTTTTAGGCGCATTCGGTGTATTTACGAACCAACGTACGTTTTAAAATAGACAAAATTTAACTTTTGATTGCGAAACCACTTGTTAATTGAATCATTTTACGATCTATTATGATCGATTTTGTGAAGACAACAAATGAGCAGATTTTCGGTTTATTAAGTTCAATTTTTATTAGGATAATAAATTAAATTAATGATAATATCACAATAAGCTGATAGAAATTCGAAACGAACACATCAACCGGTCAACTTCAATATTTGTGTCCAATTTTCAACCATAGGCAGCGTTTTGTTTAGCTGTTTAGTTGTGTTGTACCATGTTTTATAGCGAATCCCACAGGAATGGGATAAAAAGTCCATTGTCCCTCTCCTGATCCCAAGCTACCTCCCCACCAATTTCAGCCAAATCGGTTCAGCCGTTCTTGAGTTATAAATAGTGTAATTAATACGACTTTCTTTTACATATAGATATTTAGTATATGAACAAAGAAACAATTTTTCTACGTTAAGCTTTTATTAGTTTTTTGTTAATATTAATACGTTAAGCACCCGAGTTTTTCATCATCGACTTTTCCATTCTCTGACTTTGTTATAAACTTTTCATCGTGGTTTTGTGTATGTAATATTAAAAATAAATTTCTCTTTGCAGGTAAGTGTCAACGACAAACATATATCATGGTAAGCTGTCCACGCGTCCGGCTGACATCCCAAACGAGCTTAAATGCGTTTTAAATTTTCAATGGCGACGTGAATTTTCCAAACGTAAAATTTAAGAAAGCCAGTTCATACCTACTTAAAGTAATATAAACATAGACGGTCTCCGAACTGATTATACAAATCCCAATGCTCAAATTAAAAATAAAAAGAGTGCCAATTCATCATTGAAAATTTTAATGTTATCATCAAAACCTCATCTGCTATTAATAAATACTTATATTTCCTCAATAACGTAAATTATTACAGATTAAAATGTGGTTTTAAAATTATTACATTAATATACAAATAAGTTTGAAAAATCGTATTCTATTTCTAATACTGTGCACAAGAAACACATTTTGTTCAGTTTCTCTGTCTACAGTGGACACTAAACCTTTTTTACAAAATCTAATATGTAAAATTCTCGTGTTACAATGTTCGTTCCCATACTCCTCCTAAACGGCGCAACCGATTCTTATGAAATTTTATATGCATATTCAGTATGTTTCAGAATCGGCTACAATCTATTTTTCATCCCCTAAATATTAAGAGTGGTCTACCCCTAATTTTTTTTAGTTTTTAGATAAAGTTTGTTTATGATACAGCATTAAACATACGTACAATCCTATATATTTATGTGGCAAAACGTTTGCTGGGTCAGCTAGTCTCTTTATAACTATACAAGCAACTATCAAAGAAGTTACGTGTCCTCTTCTAAGCTTGTCAATGATTGCTAATCACGCCATCTAACGACTGAACGGCTATACGAAGGTTATCAAAACAATTTTATGAAGTGTCAAGTTTGTATTTCGAAGTGCTCTGTATTTCGTTGGTTTACACAGATAATAATTAAAAAAACTAACTTATCTTGTCATATAAAAAGTATTGTTTTAGATTTAATAATATATTATATAATCGATATACGTTATTTATGATAGAAAAACACTTTACAAATTTTGTTAATACAGTTGTATGTCTGTGTAAGACCTTATTACAATATTACATACATAATTATTATAAACAGCTAAATGGGGTTGTTCAAGTAACATGTAAGCACTATTGGGGTGGGGATGGGGATGGGGCTGAGGAGGTCTTTTCTTTGCTTATTTTATGTGACATGAGAGGTAGGAGAACCTAGATAATGATCAGATTGTACTTCTAATCGTGCATCATTAAAAAAATCATTATGTTAATTGAAAAATGTTTACGTAAGCAATGTGGAGGGGGTAAGAGCTTTGCCGATTTTTGCTGACAACGAGAGTGGGGAGTAATTGCAATAAATCCGCTTACGTAATACTTGAATAGCTCCGTAATACCAACAAGTGGACGAAAAATGGCTTGTAATTATGAAAACACACTAACATTGCAAGTTAATATTTAGCTTATAACACCTTGTGTGTAGGAATGTGTAATTCTAGTAGCTTAATGAGGTTCGATTCACGATGAATCAGCACCTCGAAGGTCGTCTACCATTCACTACATATTTTAATATTACAATAATCAATAACAACCCATTGACACTTCGTCGTGACGATCTAAAACTTAGCTGCCTTCAAAATATCTTTATCAATACAACCTGTTTGTAACTAATCTTAATATATATAAATCGCGTGTCACGTTGTTTGTCCGGAATGAACTCCGAAACTACTGTACCGATTTTAACGATTTTTCCTTTAAAATAAGTGCTACGCTCCAACTTAAGAGATAGGATAGTTTATTTATCAATTTATAGTCGCAATTTTATTTGTATATTTGAGAGTCAAAATTATTTTTTAGCCCCAAACGATTCTAACAGATGATAATATCTGTTGACTAAGTTGTGTAGGTATTCAATGTGCACTGTGTTAAAAGTACAAACGTTTCAATAATAATAATAATAACGCTTACTAATTACAATTTAATATAACAAAAACCTTAGCCACAGAAACGCGTGACAGCTTCGGTTGAATGATTGTTATTATTACCACTTGTCAATTAATAAATAGGTAATTTGAATACCAATTAATAAAAGTAGATAACAGTATTTTTAGTAAATGTCGATACCAAAAGTGAAGCTTGAATCTGTCAGCTTGCAACCATAAAAAGCGCATCAGAATTGGTCCATTCGTTTAAGAGACACGAGGTCACAGCTACAAACTTATAGCACTCTTTTTCCTTTAAGCTTAAATTTTGAGTAGCCTTATCAGTTAGATAACACTATTTGGCAGTCGGTATAAGTTTTATTTTTATTCTGTAATCGTTTTATTATACGACAGTGACACCAACGTCCTCTATTAACGTACAATGGAATAATCTTGAGCAAAATCAACTTTTTTACAGCAATAAACCGATGTTGAATCGATAAAATATATCGTAAACAAACCTTCTTGGAACAAATAGTCAATTATCGGAGACAACAGCGGACGGCCGAGTGGAATATCGATTACAAATTATTCGAATTGTATCGATTCCTGTTAAAATTCTACATATGTGATGCAAAAACGTACTTACTACTCAACTGTTTGCAAGTGTCATAATGTTGTATTAGTATAGTAATGTTATAAAACTAAACGGTTTGTTCGTTTGCGTGTTTGAACTCGGTAATCTCAGGAACCGCTGGTCCGATTTGAAAAATGATTTAAGTGTTATATAGTAACATCGAGGAAGGCTATAAAATACATTTTTGTTAACATTTCTAAAACTGTTCAATATTTGATTTTCAATTTTCCGCATCGGTAAATAGCATCCAAATCCGGGAATATTCGCTAGTTTTAAACAAATTGCCTCTCAATTAATTTAAATATTTTAGTACATTTTTATTTAGATTTAATTTTTTTAATAGTCCCTGATTTAGATTTTCGACACGCGAACACATTTTTTTTTCTGCATAAATCGTTTCCTGTATTGAAGCAATAAATTATGATTGTCATTGGACATAATTTGTTAGAGCGTTATCTTTTTGCATTTTCTAGTGATACATAGACCGGTTTTTTTATAGGATAGGAAGGCAAACGAGCGTACAGTTCACCTGTACTAAGTGATTCCTGTCGCCCATGGACACCTCCAAGATCAGTAGATCTAGAATACGCGTTGCCAACCTTAAAGTCTTAGCCATATTAGATAATTTGGCTTTTTGCGTGACGTCTTGTCTTATATATTTTTATTTCTAGTATTCGGTTTTCAAGTTGAGGTTGTTTTAACCTAGAAACTGTTCTGTTTAACGGTAGGGTCAGGGTTGAGGTTAATGGCCTCTCACCTCGCGTCGTCCGCGAAAATCGTTTTTCCCTGTCAAATAATACATCATTTCACAGGATCTTATAAGATCTTAGGAAGCGACCGTTGTAGTTTAGGTAGGTATAGAAGAAATTTATTGTGAAAATTTCAAGATTGAAGGAAAATCGTGATTAGATAATTTCTCGTATTTAAGACATTTTTTGTAAAGAAACGTCAATTTTTCTAACTTAAGTCCCTTATTATAATAAAATTGTATATAATATATAAAACATGATTTATAATGTTTAAATTTGTACGTTTGTTTAATATTCGTAAAAAGCTAACATTATATGGTGTAACATAACCCATGTTACACCATATAATGTTAGCTTACTTATTTGAGGAAAATTTTTATAATTGCATTCAAAAACATACAAACTTATGAAATGCTGTCAGTTTTTATTTTTTTTTTCTTGTAGAACCACATGCCATTACTAGTTTTCATATTAAATTTCACCCGATTCTTAAAAGAACGCAAGGAGGTTACAAATAATTCGGTTCACGTACAATAAATTTCATTCAAAAAGTTTTAATTAGTAAAAAAACAAAACAACACTGTTCAACATAATTTGCACAGATAATATTACACTAGCTAATGAGAGCGTGGATACGAAAACCATTGTTTACAGATTCGATCTCTGTTATCTGTGGTATTTTTGTTCAGCTGCCGTGTTTTCACTTATCTGTATTTAATAGGGCCAATTGTTTTCACCGTTTTCGTCATCTTGTTATTGTCTGTGCCCGGTGTCGAGATCAATACCGGATTTCAGATTTGAAGATAATCGTATGAGGTTTAATAACAATTATTTTAAAGTCTTTTGTTTACTTATTAAAGATTTTAGTACTTAAACGTTTAAAATTAGGAATATGAAGTTTTAAAGACACTCTTTATGTAAAAATATCTATACCAATATTATAACGCTGAAGACGGAAAAAATTCGATGCTGACTATAAAAAAATCGTATTTTTAAAACGTTTTATTAGCGTTATTTCGCTCCATCATATTAGTCCAGCTGTTTTTGTTATCATGCTTCATTGCTGGTTCCTGTTTTTTTAGTAATGTATTTTTTAAATACTATTGTTTTATTTAGCTGTACTTACAAGATGGAGCGTAAATAATGCTAATAAAAGTATTAAAATATGTCTTTTTTTAATCAGGATCGATTTTTTTTCCGACCCTTCATCAAAGTTTTCATTAGTACTATCACCCGTCTTCGTTTTCGGGAGCAGTCCCCAAACATTCTGTATAATAGAAGTTACTCAAACATACATAGTCTCTGACGTCATAAAAATCTCAGTTCTAACCTACAGCACTCTGCCGTGGCAATATTCTAGATGGACAGGATAACGAGGTGGATGAATAACGCACGAAGCAAATTAGGCTCCGATCGCACGATACGTCCGCCCGCGTCAAACCCACCGCCCCTTTAACGAACCGCGCATTGTATGCAAAAACCATCCAAAAATGGTATTTTTAATAGTTTTATGATCAGGCTATTGTATTAGCATGAAAAACGATTTGTTTAGATCAGCAAATGGAACAAAAACTAGCCACCGGAATCACGCATGATTGTATACCTGCCTAAGAACTTTTCTCAAAGGCTCGTAAACTTTGAAACGAGGATTAAAACCTGTCAAATTAATGTTCCTGTCGTTTTGGTATTATATTATTTATTTGCCTCTTATTAGGTCTTAGAGTGAAATTGTTGTTTATTCTCATCTTATTTCGCGTTGCAGTAAACTTGACAAATTATTTTTAAGGTCATCTAAACTATTACAAGGTTGAGTAGACCTTTAAATAAATGTACAGATATATCCTGAAGATATGGAGTATTGCAATGAAGTAATTCATTCAGGAAGTTTTAATAAAATATATATTTATAAATATTCTCTATACGAGAACTCTTAAATACGTCTACATTTCAGTACAACAAAAATAACCGATTCGTGATTTTTCCACGATCGCCTATTAAACGTCCATTGTAATACCGATAGCCTGCCTGATCCTCGAAGCAGCATCAAGATAACTTCCTCCTTGACTCCACCGCCGCTGAACACACAATCCCTTGTACCAGTACAGCATTTATGACTTTCTGTCATCGACGTCAAAATACATGTTCGTAACCGCCACAGAAACTCCACGCGATAATGTACTCTACAGCCTGGACTTAAGGTTCTATTTCGTGTGATACACTGATATGAGATGGGCCGTTTTCGTGGCAGTTGTATGGCGCTATCGGGATCACCTTAATGATTCCTCGATGTCGGATAGCCATTGTGCTGGATGTAAATTTGTAGCCGTCGGCGCGGGTAATGATGTGAGAACAAACTGAGATGCGATCGGGATCGCCCGGTGTGTTCTCTTCTTTATATTTACGTTATTTTTTGTGATATTGAAATTTATGCGACTCTCTAAATTTTACTCTATTTACCCTTAAAAGTACAGTTACAATTCTATCTATTTGTAGCATACTAGGTTCTAATTGGGCTGAACCTGATGCGGTTTTTTAACATCATATCATTGTCATGATTTTACCTTTTTGTGTCAGAGATTGTAATGTTTATTTGATTCTAGCATTTGTAATAGATTAAACGCCTAAAAGTATTTAATATGCAAACGAAAATTAAAAATAGCAAAGACAAAAGTGATAGATAATCTTAGAACAGCCATGTCGGTGCACAGATAATAAATTTGGCAAAGATCGATTATACGGACATTAACATAGATTAGAATATTTATCTATTTTATTGCTATAAGCTATTTCCTTATCTCCCAAACTGCCATTTGCTTTCTAAAAATTTTTAAAATTTGTACTCCTTTATCATTAAGTAACAGGTAACAAACATTTAATATTTTATATATTTTAAAAATAACATCACTTTGTCGACACGAATATTATAAGGTTAAAAATAATTAGCTGCTTTTCAAATCTATCCTATATACAGGTGGGACATCACAATAATATAGTGTGATATACAAAGACGGACCGACATCAGATAAAATTATTATTGTTTCAAAAGGGTATACTATAAAAATATTTAAAATATTGCAAGTACTATTTAAACTAGCGTAACACCACTATCAACCCAAAACCTTTCCATTATAATAAACAAAGTCAACAAAACGTTTCAAAATGGCGGGTTTATAATACAATCATTAGCTTATCATACTATTTTGTCTATTCGGCAAAATTTAGTCTTTCAGCGTTATAATTAGTGCCATGTTAAGGATATTTTGAGGGTACGGATAAATAATCTAATGTTCCAGTAACAAAGCCGATGAAAAACGATGCAGTGTTGCGTTAGAAAATGAGCCGCCATTTTCTAAAGCGCGTCGTGACGCGTGTCATCCTTATTTTTGGTAATTAATTTGCAAAAAGGTTTTAATATCAAAATGTCGTTTCTCCAACATAATAGAGACAGATAACCAATTTTTTTTTGTTATTATTACATTTCTAAAAACGGATGTTACCTCATTGATATTTACTTTTAAATTGTTCTTCTGATAAAAATATATTTGTCAATGTCACTGTCAAAGCACAGTTATATTTATAGTTTTCATTTTTATTAATTATAAAATGTCTATGTATATATAATAATTACGGGGTTTTGTTTTATTTTCATTGATAATTGCTATAGAAAAAGTCTAACGCAGAGCTATAATTAAAACTCAGAGTACAATTTGTCGGTTTTTCTCCGACACTACCCAATTACTTCTGTAATTAACCAAACTCGGACATCGAATTAAGTTTTAATACTTGTTCGAATTAATTTTATGAAGTCAAAAGATCCGTGAAGTTCCGTTTATCACGGTTGGAACATTAAATAAGAATTCACAATTAAGTCTCTTAACTTTTAACTGCGACAGCGTGGCATGACATCATTATCACGAGAATCGATCCTTTTTTTGTTTCGAGTTTAATCGAAATCGAGCGTGGCGCCGCCGACCGATCTGTTTTATCGTTCTATTATCGAAGACTAATGCACTGGCTGAGATAACATGGACATAAGAGCGGGGGCAGATAAACTCAGTGTGGCCATGTTAAAAATAGTTTACATGCATACTTGTCTATGCTAGGGTTGCAATCTTTAATATTTATGAGATGCTGAATAATTTTGTTTATCGATTAGCCGAGCATTAAAACAGAAATAAATAATATCACCCGGTACCGGTAAATGGAACCGTTATCTGTTTGATTTATCATATTTGCATCCTCGTTATAGTAACGTTAAATTTGGAAATTTTTATGTATACGTGTTATTATTAAAATTACTTTGAACTGATTAAAAACAAGATGTGAAATTTATACTGCTCTGTAGTAGGTATTGTATAAAATACTAGCCTGTAGTATTTTACAAATTGTACTAAGTATGTATTTATAGTATTAAATATTTTATTCAGAGTTGTAGAAATATTACAAAAATCTAACTTTAAATTGATACAGAGAAAAATGTTCAACCCTAGATATGTACATATTTCAAGAAACGAATTCCTCTCACAAATTCTTTTTAAACTTATCGACAAGCTAAAGAAATACATCTTCCTTACTTAAATAGTCATTACGAACTCTTTCCTTCGAGTTATCGAACGCGGCCGGCTTCGAAGAGATGGCAATAATAAAAATTATCTATACAAATGGGCTTGGATTACTCGACGACATAAATTCGGCTCTGGCCCAATGAGCGCGAGCTGCGAGCGAAGATAAAGGGTCAACGGATTTTAGAGGTTCGTTTTTGCTAGTTCCTCCCACGTCAGTCAATTAGAGTTATCGATAATATTAAGCCGAGATCATAGACGCGCTCTAATAGCCGAATATGGACGTCTGATAACACTATTTCATGATTACATTTTTATGTTTTTATATTTTCCGAGTTGGATCTTTGAAAGAGATTGAGAAATTATGTTATTTGAGAGGTAAGCTATGAAAGATGTAACGATTAAGAACGAGAAAGGGATGCTTGGAAAGTTTGAGCATGTGGAAAGAATAAATGAAAGTCTATCTAGGCGAAGGAAAAGAGACATTTCTATAGCCTAGTTGGGTAAAGCAACCGTAACGTCAGAGCACCAGGTTCGAGTCCCGGGCGGAACACAGTTGCATTTAAAATATAATTTTTGTTCTGCCTCGGGTAAGGACTCTCTGAGCGTTAAAAACGCAGGCATTTCGAGTATTAACTGTGATGGAAGGAACTTCTAAAAATTTATAAGTTCCGTCCGGGTCACGTACCACCGTTCATAGATGGAAGAGTCGTGGAGGATTCCGAATAATCGAAATAAAAATAAAATAAGGCCTTAAGGTTGGCAACGCGTCTTCTAGATCTACTGATCTTGGAGG
>JAOSYY010000010.1:8704587-8719409 GCA_025727935.1 Hebomoia glaucippe
TCGAGAAATATACTTTAAAATTATCTTTGTATAACAAAGTATAAATTTAAATTTATATATTTAATTTAAATAAGTAATATAATAATGCGTAAGTGCACTTTGATCTTTTGAATCAAATCTTAAAAATTTAAATAAAATATATTTTGTCAATTAATCTTACCTGGATTTATTATAAAAAAAATCACACACACCACACTAATAATATAAAAAATATTATATTATATTATTCAAAATTTAAATTAGTAACCAGTATCAAACACGTCTCCAAGCGTTTTCCTTCAAATGTTGTTTTGTTTGTGTGCGTGCTTTTTAATGACTGCAACACCTCCGCGTTTAACGCTATTGGTCGAGAATATGGGCGTGGTACGCATACTAGAAAAACCATAGAGACGATTTCAAAAAATATTTATTGGAATACGTAGTTTCATAAATTGTTCAGCAACCTGTTACCGGAATAATCAAACGTCTGCTTTCAATAAAAATCCTCATCTAAATCGGCTTATCCGTTTAAGGCTTACGATATAACAGGTACAACACCTTCTAACAATCTCTTGAAATTGTGTCGTGTAATACTGAATTGCAGCATAAAGTAAAAATATTGAAACGCATTTTATTAATAAGTATTTATTTAAAAGTGAAAAATAATAACACTTTTCTCAATACAATGAGGATTATATAAAGAATGAACACCTATGTGTACAGAAATAATTAATTCGAAAAATCAGTAAGAACACACTCCATGGGTTTCTGTCCATGTAAGCTCCCGAATAACGGGCACCTATCCAAACAATTTGGAGCGAAAATATTATAAAGATCCTTCTGGATGCAAGATCGACGTGTCGTAAATAAACAGTTACCTAACAAATACTGTCTAAAGATATCACAATCTATCAATTTCATTATTTATTACCGACACGATACCGAATACCGGTATTAAAAAGATGTTTGCTTTATGTATAAATGTTAATGACGAATTTTAACATATGCTACGTGTCTGTGATTAACCCGTCAAAATCGGTCCAGCCATATCTAAAATTAGCTCAGGCAAACTGACCGATAAAAAGTTGACAGGCGTTTCAATTCTATTTCTTCGTATAGATGTACGTAAATTATATTAAAAAGATATGTCAAATATACACACACACACACAACCCCCCCCCACTGTGGGAGATTAAGAAAGTGTACATAAATGTCTATAGTACACTAGATGACCCGGTCATGCGTCGCTGTGCCTAAGGTTTGTGTTATATTAAATTGTAATTAGTAAGCATTATTATTATTATTGAAAAGTTTGTGCTTTTAACGCAGTGCCATTGGATACCTAATTTAGTCAACAGATATTTTCATCTGTCAGTAAAATTTGTAGCTAAACGATAATTTTGACTCTCAAATATACAAATAATAATTCACAATAAAACAATATTGCGAATATAAGTTGATAAATAAACTATGCTATCTCTTAAGTTGGAGCATAGCACTCAGTTTAAAGGAAGAAACGTTAAAATCGGTTCAGTAGTTTCGGAGTTCATCCCGGACAAACAACGTGACATGTAATCTAATCTTATATATAAAATTATCGTGCCACAATGTTCGTTCCCATACTACTCTGAAACGGCTCGACCGATTCATATGAAATTTTTTATGCATATTCAGTAGGTCCAAGAATCGGCTACTATTTATTTTTTATCCCCATAAATGTTAAGGGTTGTCCAGCCCTAATTTTCTTTTTATGATACACATATAGAAATACATACATTCCTATATATTTATGTGGCGAAACGACGTTTGCTGGGTCAGCTTGTTTATATATGTATTTTAAGATAATAAAGCATATTCGAGGGTATTTATAAAACATTACCTGCCCTGTGGAACAATGAACACTGCGTACTTGTTGAGTGCCTTAGACTTTTTTTGATCGACCACATACAGGGTGTAACGTGGACTGTCTTCACCAGGAACCATCAGGTCAAGGGATACCTATAAATAGAATTGAATATGTCTGATTAAAGGCATACTATATGGTCAGAATATAGAAATAGCCTAAAGTAATATCTTTGTACCAAAAATCGATATTTGTTCAGCCGATTTGGTAGGGATCAAGGGCGGATCTAGCTTTGGCGCCAAGAGGCGGTCATAATTTAATTTTGATAACAATAGATTCAAGTTAAAATGTAGGTATTTTATTAATCTACGCAAGTACTATACTTAAAAATGCTTGTTATTTATTGTACACTTGAAAAAGTTAACAGACAATAACTTGAACATATAGGTATCTTCTCTTGAAGACATCCAAAAAAGCACTATGAACCAGTATATGAAATCTAATATGAAACAACACCCCCAAACCGACCATCCCCCCCAGTGGTGTAGTTACTAAGGATACCCAAATTTTCGAAAATATAATACAGCCTATAGCCTTTCCCAATAAATGTACTATCCAGCAATGAAAAAAATTGTCAAATCGGACCAGCGGTTCCTGAGATTAGTGCATTCAAACAAACTCTTCGGCTTTATAATGTTAGTATAGATTCTATTTAAAGAACGAGTCCATTTTAGGGTGATTAAAAAGATATATTTTTCTTTTTAACAGGCTTAAGTCTGTTTTTGGCGAAAAAGATACCAGTTTAAATTTGAGTTGTTTCCCATAACAATAATAGGGAAAAATATTTTTTTAATCACCCTTTTGCATATGTGAACTGTACTCACTTCATCATCGTCATCTAAGCTTGTCTTTCCTAAGCCATTCGTAATAAAGGCAGTGTCTTGAACTGATTTGATGCAACTCTGCACTTCATTTGGAGTTTCTAATCTTATCATTTTATCACCAGCCAGACATACTTCCAGTAACTGAAACAAGAAACATAATACAGACTATTTGGCGACTGCTCCAGAAAACGAAGACAGGTGATAGTACTAATGACACCTTATTTGAAGGGACGGAATAAAATTTGATCCTGACAAAAACAAACATATTTTTAAAACATTTTATTAGCGTTTATTTCGCTCAATCGTGTTAGTCCAGCTGTTTTGGTTATCATGCTTTATTGCTGGCTCTTTTTTTTTAGTATAGTAATGTATTATTTATGAAACTATATTTCCATTTAGCTGTACTTACAAGATGGAGCGTAAATAATACTTTAGTCAGATTCAATGTTTTCCATCCCTTCATCAAAGGTGGTATTAGTAGTATCACTCGTCTTCGTTTTCGAGAGCAGTCTGCAAACACTCTGTATTATCTATAATGGCCATTATCGACTTTTAATCAATATATTAATTTCATAAAATTACTAATAAGGGCTAGGTATTTTAAATGTGTTAATATTATAGTTTGTGTATTACATAGTAATATTTTGGTATAAAACATGATCAGCATGTTTGACATATGTATATCCAAGTTCTTTAGTATGTTATTTTAACAAGATCAAGTATTGTAAGGGAAATGATGTGCCAGATAAATAAATAATAATTTCAATATTTTATAGAATTACACCCCAGTGCCAATAATTATATTCTTTTATGAAACTTATTTTCTTCTATGTAACTAAATGTTCATGTAGGAATATATCAAATAATATTCCAACAGTAGATCTTTGTTAAAGACATGATAAGGTAGTGGAATATATTTAAAAACACAAACAGTTTTATAAATTAATTTTGTGACTTGACTTACTTACCAATGTCGGCATAACTTTAAATTTAGTGACTACAACAACAAACACAGGCAATGTTGTCCCATCGCCGTTTTCTGAATTCTTCTCTTCCGCCTCATGGCATCTCACTATTCTAAACATCCACGATTTATCGCAGAAAACATTGAGTAGTTTAGCTAAAATATGACTCTGCAAAAGTGTTATACAAATGAATCTTCCACCGAGTTTTAATACTCTTTTGATTTCACTGAAATATTTATCGACTCTGGTTAAAGTTTCTTCAGTTTCATCTGGCATTAGAGCGTCTAACGTACCCTTATCAAGAACTACATTGTATTCTTCATTTTCAAAAACCATATTCATAGCGTCCATACAAATAAAACTCATGTCTGATCTTTTTATATTAATATTATTCATCTGTTTTATAACGACCTCAGAGACATCAATATTAGTTATTTGTTTAAAGCCGACATCGTATAATTCAGCACTAAGGGTTGAATTACCGCAACCCGGTACTAGAATTTTGTCCGTCTGTTTTATGTATTTATGCAAATGTGTACATAGTTCTAAGTATTCACCGTACCTGTAAATATGTACCTTTAGTTAAAATTTAAAGTATGGTGAATTAATAAAATAAACTCATGTCATAAAATAACCTACCATTCGAAAGCTTTGTTACCACGTTTTTTGAAAAACTTATTCCAGTAATCTCTCTCACTAAACTCTTTATGACTTTTTGGAAGGAGATTCATTTTGAAAATGCTTTTTCAATACAAAAACATATGAACAGAATGTTCCAATTATTTTCTTGTGTTTATTTTCTTGTGTTTATTTTCTTTTAAATTATCAACCTGATAGATTTCGACAGTGACATAAGCTAATATCTCGAACAGCTGATTCTTGTCGCATCAAAAGTTAATAATTGAACTCTCAATAAAGTATGTTAAAACTAAATAATTATATAAACTAATTTAAAAGTTATTAGTTGGATTTATCATCAAAGTTTTATACAAATTACCAAGTTAGATTTTAAACTAATAATATAGACGCAAAATGAAACGTGTTATAATCTGTGGAAGGAAAATTGCGTGTTATTTAATTACGTAGAACCTCTATCTAATCTGTGTTTCTAGTGTATATGTACTTGAAGTTAATTTGGTTTTATGGTTTATATAAGTTGAGTATTTATTTATTCTACGTTATCAATCTAAAATGTGTTTGCTTTCATTAAATTTCCCACGAGCACCAATTCTTGACTGATCATGAAAGACATAGACTTTAACGAATGGAAATCCTGGTTTCATAATTCATAATACAACCGTCCAAGGAACAATGGCGAGTAAAAAGGATAATTGGGAGGCTTTGGCCACAGTGAAATCATTCGATTTAGGTCTGTATATAGTTACTGTTTCCTCATAAATTTTGTTCTTACTTTCTGATTTATTTATATTCGATTTAACCTTGACGTTCATCATTCAGCTGTTGCAATATCTAACGGTATGTAGAATAGTCATTGAATTTCTAAATGCAAATATATTTTTATATGAATTCACTATACGTAAAAATCTTAGCTTTGTTTTCTCATCTAGAGCTGGTTATAAATAATTCGGACTAAAAGCTACTTTTAAATCTAGTATGGTATGGTATGCACACCTGATGCAATATATCTATTTATTAAACTCCCTAGAATTCAGGATTGTGGCAATATTAATGTGTTTGAAATTCTGGTAAATAATATATTTTCAGAATACTTGTTTTACATGAGAAAATTTTCAAAAGAAATAAATTGTATATAGTTAATTAAATTATTAACATAACTTTGAAAGCATTTCCATACTTATAACATGTTTCCAAATATGTATTTTTATGTAAAGACTATAATTTATATAAATGATAGTGATTTATATTTGTAAAGATTATTAACATAAGGTTTATTGGTGGCATGGCATAGCCATTTTGAACATTGACAATGGATAAAATCTCGAAGTTGTTTGAGTGTGTATATAGTTGGATATATACATAAACAAAGACTAAAAAAAAGTTTATGTAGATAAATTATATAAAGAATTATAGGTACATTAAAAATGTGAATACAAACACTACAGAACTAGGTCGAATAGAAAAATAGTTGTTTTGATACTAACCATAAAGATGATGGTTTGATAAGACTTAAAAAAATACTAAATAATAATATAAATAATTTTAATACTTAGTACCTTACAAAATTCACAAATATAGAATGACGCTGATTTTTAATGAAATTCATTTTATATTAGTATGATATCGTTAGTTACCACTTGTGGTTATAATTACCACATGTGCTAGAAACTTCTATTTACAAAAATATATATTTTAATATCACATTTTAACTGAGTTTGATAAAGTATATTGTGTAAGGTGGTGTGTTTCGCAAAAGCTAATTTTAGATAATTTTTTTTTTAATACTGAATTCATCATGACAGTAACTACAATTTGTAAGTTGAATTGTGAAAATTTTACATAACTGTTTTTTTTTTGTTTATTTAAATACTGCTTGTTACAAAGGTTTCTATTCAACTCATCTGTTATATTATCGTGTTTTTAAATTGTGTTTATAAAGAACCAAACTATTTCATGATTGCACACTTCCACACAAGAAGTGGTTTTTTATAAAAATATTGTTAATAAATTAATAAGATATTAGATTATTTTGGAATCTTTTATGTTTTCCAGGTGTAGGTCATAATAGTCATCATGAATCATTACATCAGAGTATGCAGCAGATCGACTTAGTCAACTCTGCTGCCACCACACCCATAAGTCTTCTCGTTCAATCACTTGTCAAACAGCTATGCACACTTCTTGAAAAGGACTCATCAAAAGCCAATCAGCTATACAATACAATATGTGAGAAATTACACAGCATGAAACTCATAGACGATTCCTATTCAATGGGAGAATTTGAAGTAATGCGCAGTCAGTATCAAAGAGCACTTTACCAACTTGTATCGATAGCCAGTGGTTCGGAAATCCCTATAAATGTACCAGCAACTTGGCCAATTACGCAGTCAGGTCTGGAGTGGTCGAGGTATCATAAAGAGTTTGAAGAACTTTATTTCATCGCTGGTGGAGGTTTTGGTAGTGTATTTAAAGCACGACACAGGCTAGATGGAGTAGAATATGCTGTCAAAAAAGTATTCATTAAGTCTTCAGATGTGAATTCCTTTATGTCGCATCTCGGAGAAGTCAAAACTATAGCTAGTCTTAATCACCCTAACATTGTAAACTACAAAGCTGCTTGGTTAGAACCTCTAATTGAATCGACAGTTAAAAAGAAGCGGAGATACCAAATGGATACAGATAATGAAGGTATATCCATAAATTCAAATAGAGTTTCTTCTGTTTACTCAAATCTCATGAAATCCTTCAAGACATATAATTCAAAAGATCTAACAAAAAAACACAGTCAGTCAGACTTTGTTATTTCATTCCAAAACTCGAACAGTTTCGAAGAAGATGATTCAGAAGAAATAGAAAGCGAAAGTGATGATGATTCCTCTCCAGAGCAGAATGCAATATGCAAATTCTTATCGTGCAAAGAATATGAGAATTGTTCTCGGGTTAATTTAAAATGGGCTACTCTGTATATCCAAATTACATTTTGCCAGCAAACATTGAAACAATGGCTCGATGAACGCAATAATCACTTGCTGTCGAGAAAATATTCAGAAGATCTATGCTTTCAAAACCTAGAAGCAAATGATTCTGAGAGTTTCGAAGGCCCATTGACTCCGGAAGCTGCTTACCTTGTCGCCTGGACACGAATTGATCTGCTGATAGATATGTTTACTCAATTGGTCCGAGGCTTGCATTATATCCACTCTCGAGGGATTATCCATCATGATGTGAAACCTAGTAATGTGTTTGTGGGGCAGAGCGAGGGCGGTTTGGTGGTGCAACTGGGTGACTTTGGCCTGGCATGCCCATTGCAACAATCACACAGTGGCTTGGCACTGGGTACACATCTGTATGCAGCGCCCGAACAACTTGATGGACAATGTAATCCTAAGGTAACTTAATCATGGCCCCTCGATTCTAGAAATAGAACTGACAAAATGTACCCAATTTTTTATTGAGAAATTGACAATTGACTAGATATCATTTAATTTTAAAAATTGTACAAATTTTAAATTTCTACACTAGCTTTGTATGATATATGTTTGGTATAATCTTATATATGAATTTCATATTTATTTGTTTGTCCAAGATGAGTTCCGAAACTAATAAACTGATCATAATGAAATTTTGCCACTATATGTAATTTGGTTCAATTTAATAAAAAAATTTTTATGTCAAGTAGTGATTTTTAAACAGATCTTTAGCTTAATTATATCGATAACGACTAATTGTATTAATTTCAGAGCGACTTGTATTCTCTCGGTATAATCCTGTTAGAAATGGTAGAGCCGTTTAGCACAGACATGGAACGTGTTAAAACCATCACAGATCTCCGTAAAGGACAAATTCCAGCGCAACTAACAGCAAACTACCCTAAAATCGCACATATCATCGGTAAATTGGTTCAAAGGAAACCGAGCAAGCGTCTCGATACAAACCAACTGTTGGAAGAACTAAAGAACGTCTGCGAAAACAAGGATGAGACGATCAGATCACTAAGGGAAGAATTAGCCGCAAAAGACGATGAGATAGCAAAGTTGAAAATGTTGCTAGCTAAATTAAATTACAGTTCCTAATGTCAAAAGCACACTTAGCTGCGCCGTTTAAAAATCTCGAAGTGTATCTGTCAAAGTCATGTCTACAAATTAGAAGATAACAAATAATTCTTCATACTATTAATTTGATTAAATCTTTTTTGACGTAATAGTTTCTAAATTCTAAGATATCTAAACACAGGTTGCCAGGACAATATAGTTTTGGCGGAATTATTTTTAGCCAAATGAGACATAAGATTTGAGTAGGTGTTAAAATAAAATATCAGTTTCCTTATAATGATTGAACAATTTAATACTTAACTGGTGAAGTGATTATATATAGTATGAATATATAAAATACTATATGTATGTATACTATGAAACTTATTTCAAAAACATTTGAATGCTATTCATGTATTATGAGATTTGGATTGTGTTATGCTTGCTGTGAATAAATTATTTTTAGGTGGTTTAAAATTTCTTTTTCGCTTTCTAATCTCAAGTTTTTTAGTTTAATGAAACATTTTATAAATGTTTTGAAGTTTCGAATATCATGTAGGTTTTTGGTCAATTTTACCAGAGGTACATAAAATGTCTGCGGGTTTTTAGTATTTAATTTTCAATTTTTTTTCTAAATATTGTCGGTTTTTTGAGATGTTTAAAGCGATACGTGGACTACACAATCCTTGTACAAAGGATATGTGAGATATGAATGACTGTTATCAATTTATTTTGTGGAATTTGTGTGTGATTTATCATAAATTATAACGATAATTTAATTAAATAATAAGTATAAAAAGGTGGTTTCATTTAATAATACAATAGAAATTATTAGAAAATTTATTTACACAAAATGCTAAATGTATAAATTATTGTCTTAATCTTATAAATATTTACAGTCTTAATATTAAAAAGATACATTTATCGTGGCAGAATGCGTTATTCGAATGATTTCACTCATAAATTTATATAATTAATAAATATATTTTTCTCTTCCTAAGCGTATGGAGATTAGTTTCACAGTAAAATTTCGTCTGAATTTACAGTTAATACAAATTTCAAATTATATAAAGACGTTTGTTTCATTTGCATAATTTTGGATCTATCATCTTCCACGATTCTAAACTAATTTGGCGGGCAATTTTACAATAACGTATCAACTGCGTGAATGACTCCATTTGTCGCTGGGATGTTGTGGGTGATTACTTGTGCATTGTTCACTTTGATTCGCCCTGAAAAAAGATATATTTAACTCATAAAAAATTTGGACAATAAAGGAATTAAAATAATTGTTTGCGCTTATGACGTTTAAGTTCGACATAGATAAACTAGATATATATTATTTATCTGTATACCTGAATTCTTCTGAAGTGTTAAGGGCTTGGCGTCCTCCATGGAGTTCCTAAGCTGATAATATCGCATTCCCGCGCTGTAGAGTGTGCCTGGCAACACATGCCGCGCTACAAGCGCGCGAGCGGCAGCCTTCTCTGAATACCGTGACAGCTCGCTTGGCGCTAGTTTCGCGAATGCAGTGTCAGTTGGCGCGAAAACAGTATATGTTTTGCTTTCTGCAAAAATGTATATTAAGTGAAACATTACAGTTTATTCATGATTCAAGTTGATAAGTTTACCGAATTTTAATAGGAAAGTTGTTTGGTGCATGTATTGAGTAACAGTGCGTGTTGGTTTCATGTAAGTAACAAACTGATTCCATATTAATGATTCTCAGCTGAGACAACGCGACATTGTTGTTTTAAAAATATATTTCTATTTACCCGCCAACGTATCCGCAAAACCACTGGCGAAGATGGCTTTGAGGAAGGTGGTGAAGCGTCTGTCTCTGTCTGCTTGCAAGGTCTGTACTAGATCACCGACGGGCAGAGGGAACATCACTCTATCCACAGCATGTGCAATCCCCTGAAACAACATATTTGTTATTAAACATTCGATAAAAATCTATTCGCGATTGCAACGTTACGCCAACTTTACAACCTTAGAATCTTGTAAAGGAAATGTTGCGTCAGTTAAATTTACAGTTTCCAACGAACTAACATTACTTATTTAATGCCGCTGTCATATATTTGTACAAATTGAACACTTACCTGTGGTATATGAATATCCCTCTTGTCATCGATGACTCGGGCTCCATTGATTGTGGTGACTTTGACTTCGTTCCATTCAACGTCATGCATGTCGTACTGATTGACTCTTAGTTGAGTGCCAGCTAAAGATACACCAGTCATTTCATCCTGAAGAGACGCGATGTCAAACGCACCTGGGATAACGTGGTGGAGTAGTAACTGTAATATAAAATTGTTTTTAATGACCATAAATATTAATAAAACCTCAACCTCTTTGCGTATGTAATTATGGTGATGCTTGATTTAGCTTACCAGTAACACCTTACGCCACATTCACGAAAATATTAATTGAGTATAAACACACGCTAAAATAGATGTTGTTCAAAAGGTATATAATACACTAGTGTATAGAACACATCTTAGTTTCGTCAGTATTTAAAACGTATATATGTCTATAGATTTTCAAATCACGATATTTTCATGTGAAGCGTAATTGCCAAAATTTTTATTAAGGCGTATATTTATTGATAAAATTGAATTTTACACTTACACCACTTAGCAGACGAGGATTATCACGGAACTTTTCTTCCGCTCGATCCGGTCCTCCAAGTTGAACCAAAAGTGTCCTGAATGCCTTGTCAGTGGGCGCGAAAATAGTATAAGGTCCCGTTTCATTCAAAATCGCATCCAAACCGGATTGCTTCAAATATTTTGCCGTTGCGAATAAGCCGTTTTCCTTTAAAATATCTATTAGACCCGGGCTAGACGGTGAGGCAAAAATATTTTGGGCTGGTTCTTCATATGCCGGTGCTAACGTAGACGACCCAATTACTATTAAATCTTGAGACGTTGATTTATACACCGGTGTAGTGTTGACTACTGTCGAACTTGGGAACGGATTCCTCTGCGTTTGTTTATGATTATTTCTCACTGTATATGTTGGAGTCGACGTTTTAATGATGTAGCGTTCTGTTGATGGTCCTCTGGTCGAAGGTGGTGGAGTCTGAGACTCCCTGGGTGTATACGCTTCTCTCTGAGTAAATGTTTCCCTTTGTATATTCGGTTCCCTAGTGGGATCTCTTTGAGGAAGAGATTCTCTAGTGGGTTCCCTTTGAGTGTATGTTTCTCTAGTGGGTTCCCTTTGGACATATGTCTCTCTTGTTGGTTCTCTTTGAATGTACGTTTCCCTGGTTGGGTCCCGTTGGGTAAAAGACTCCTTGGATTGGTCATTCTGAGTGTACGTTTCCCTATCCCTAGTATGGGTTTCCCTAGTTGGTTCTCGTTGAGTGAACAACTCTCTAGATTGTTCGCTTTGAGTGTAACTCTCCCTCGGTAATTCTCTTTGAGTATAGGATTCCCTTGTGGGCTCTCTTTCAGTATAGATCTCACTTTGTGCTTCCCTCTGCGTATATGTTTCTCTCAAGGACTCTCTGGGTGTAAATGTTTCTCTGACAGGTTCCCTTTGGGTATACGTCTCTCTTGCGGTATCTCTTGGAGTATAAGACTCTCTTTGAGGCTCCCTCTGGGTATATGTCTCTCTGTACGTTTTCTGTGTAGTCCTCACATTTGGAATAGAATTTCTATACGTAGAAGCCGGTGTAGTTGGCACAGGATTTGTTACACCTGAGGAGCCATAACTCGAGGTTGTTATAAAACTATTGTATGTGGAAGGATGGTGTGACGATTCCGCAATATAATCTGTGTTTACTGTTGATGGATTTACGGTTGTTGTTGAATACAAACCGTTTGAGATTTTTGTAGGCCCTGGTAGTGATATTTCGCCTTTTTTAATTTTATTTAAAATTTCCTCAACCTCAGGTCCCTCTTCAGTCTGTTGTCCATTAGCTTTGACTCCTTTAACTTTGTATGATCCGTCGTCTTGTTCTTCTAAAAATACGAATGTAACTTTCTTTTTATTTGGTAGAGCATTCGGTAATGCGGATACTTCTTCTAATTTACCATTATCACCTTGTTTGACTAGTTCAAAATTAGCTCCCGGTGGTAGAACGCCCTTTGTTAAATCATCAAAAGAAACTTGACTTTCTCTTTGTGTTTCTTGCGTAGCTGCTACAAATTTACTTATGTCTGAGCTGTCAGCTGCTATTGCACCTTTAGGAATTAAGTTAGGATTGTTTGTTCTAATCACCTCATATTTTTGACCGTTTACTGATATCTCACGGGAAGTGAAATTCTTTTCATTAAAGTCTTCAGGATTTTCAGCTAGAGCTACTTTAAGTTGCTTCAATATATCTGGCTTTTGTAATAAAGCGACGCTTTTTGCTCTAAGATTGTCATCGAAGCCTTTAGTTTCACTTTCCTCGAGTAGATTTTTTATTTCATTGTAAAGTTTTTGCTTGTTCCTGTCTTGAGGAGGTGTCCTCGATCTAGCAGTTGGTCTCGTTCTTATAAACCTTGGCCGTGGTGTTGTTGTCGTTGTCGTTGTGGTAGTAGAAGTTGTCGTAGTCGTGGTTGGATGTTGTTTTTCATAGAGCTCTAGTGCTTTCTTAAACAACTCTGTTTCATGAGGCTGTATAGGCCTTCGCTTTTCTTGATTCTGTTTATAAATTTCTTCGTAACTTTCAGTCGTAGTGTACGCTGGTAACGATTTTGTAGCTTGTCTGCTGAGAAATTCTTCATGAAGCTTTTCCACTTTCTCCTGTTGTTTTTGTTGTTGCTTCTGAACAAACTCTTGGTGTTTCTGAATGATCCGCTGTCTCTCTTGTAATTCTTTAAGCTTTTCTATGTTCTCTTTCGTTTGTTGTTCATAATACTCTTGAAAATCTGGCTGAGGGTTTGGGAATATAGGAGATTGGTTGATTGCTCCCGTTCCTTGGAATTGAATTTGTCCATTTTGATTAATGTTTTGCGGTCCTAGATTAGGCGCAGCTTGTATAGTAATGGGATTCGGGGCACTAAAGCTTTGTTGATTTTGAACTGTTTGTAAAGTTGGAAGAAAAGCAGCTTGGGTTGGTCGCTGCTGAGTTAACGAAAGAGGAGTTGGTATGTTTGGATTATGATTGAATACTTGCTGATTTTGAACTAATGGTAAATTATTTTGGAACGTAGCTAGGGTTGGTACTTGCTGGACGTTCGGCTGAAAGTTTTGGGGTTGTACATTTTGTTGATGAAAGTTTACCGGGGGATTTAGGTTGGAAGGTTGATTGTATTGAAAATTATTGCTGTTTTGAATAGGAATAGGGTTGTTGGGTATATTTTGAGCTGGCAGTAGATTGTTAAACTGTGGTACGTATGGTTGTTGATTTAGAATTGGTTGAGGAAATGGTACTTGTTGGGCATTGTTTATTATTGACGGTTGTTGTTGGAAGTTTTGTAATGGAGAGTTCAGTCCAAATCTTGTTTGATGTTCCGTAAATCCTGGATGGCCTAGAGCGGGTTGTCTATTTCTATCGAAGTTGTTTTCGATCTGTAAATGAAAAATGAAAACCATTAAAAAAAGAGTAGTATAATAAAATCATAGATTTAATTGTAGAAAAAATAATACAATGACAAAGAACTACCAGACTTGAAATATAACTACAAGAAACTCATCTAAATTAATATTTGTTACGTGGTTAGAGTAGGCCAACTAGTAATAACCACTCCGTATGAAAGTTTATTCAAATTAAGTCTTAATTATAAATTAAAGCGATATAACCTATTATTTGTACCCCTCATATACTATAATAGATGCATTAGATCGCTATTAGTAACATTGATGTTTCCTTCTTAAATAGGAATTTTAAATTTAAATAAATTTCCAAATAATATTTCTAAAACTTGTAAAGTTTATTAAAGTCTTTCTAAATTGTATTCATATTTATAAGTAAGTCAATTTATTACAGTCAGTCATATCTCTTTTTTTGTCTCTTGAATTTTTTACAGACTACACGAAATGGCTCAAGTAACTTGTATACAACTAAAGGTAAAACGAATATTACACACGTAAAAAATGTTTCCGGTATAAGCCTGATTTAACAAATCACGATTTTAAAATCTAAAGTAGATCATTGTTTAATAAAATCTGGTTAGTTGAATGTGCCGTGAGCGCAGTTTCACGACATCTTGCCTCCGTGACGCATCAGTAGCACGAAAGTGCATTCTTGCGCGTGCGCAACAGCTCTGTGAAGATTTATATGTTATCTGTTTTACATTCATACTATAATTACTGTCTACTTGGTGCGGAAGACCGCCGTCTTCGCATTCATATTTGCATTCCATTTTTTTATTTATTTCTTGATGTGATCTTAAACGGAACGGCTGGACGCATTTAGATAGGACTCTCACTACCAGATAGAGAAAGAAAACTTTTTTCATCATCGTTATTATATGAACATGGAACTAACGCGAGTAAAACCGCAAAGCATTGCTATTCATACAATATGTTATCAACTTATTTTTAT
>JAOSYY010000010.1:8731546-8749026 GCA_025727935.1 Hebomoia glaucippe
GTGAGCGCTGGAAATATTTATTTTTCTATTATTTATATGAATAAAAAATGTCTAAAATAAAAGTTGCCTTAGTTAGTCCATATTACACCCGTGAGAGTCACGTCAAAATTGGTTCAGCCGTTGCGGAGATCAGCAGGAACCAACAGACGAACATTTTACACGTAATAAATGCCGTATATACATACTATCATTTAATAAAAACTGTTTTGCCATAAACAAATATATATACAGGATGTTTGGGGATTGCTCCCGAAAACGAAGAGAATAGTGCTAATGACACCTTTGACGAAGGGACGGAAAAAAGATCGATCCTGATTAAAAAAATACATATTTTTAACAATTTTTTATTAACATTATTTACGCTCCATCTTGTAAGTACAGCTAAATAAAACGATAGTTTCATAAAAATACATTACTTTACTAAAAAAAGAACCAGCTATGAAGCGTGATAACAAAAACAGCTGGACTAACATGATGGAGCGAAATAACGCTAATAAAACATTTTAAATATATGATTTTTTTAGTCAGGATCGAATTTTATTCCGTCCCTTCATCAAAGGTGTCATTAATACTGTCACCCGTCTCCGTTTTCGGGACCCTTCCACCCTATACATATATATATTTGTTTATGGCAAAACAGTTTTTTAAATGATGGTATATACGGCACTTAATACTTGTACAATGTTCGTCTGATCTCCGAAACGGCTGAACCGATTTTGACGGGACTTTCATGGTTTAATATGGACTAACTAAGGCTACTTTTATTTTAGATATGTCTCGATAACCAACCTTGTTGCGCTGTATATAAACAGGTCTATTAAACATTATATCCAGTAAATGGCGGTAAGGGACTCTGCTAGTGTAGTGGGTGTAAGTGAGTCGGGCTCCGTCTGCGTCTAGGAGGTGCGCGTAAAGGAGCTCCGAGTAGCCCCCGGAACTGCCCCCGGGTACAGCGCTCTCCTCGCTCGGCGCCTGCGTCGGCACCTGAAGACATACAAACAATTTAGATTTTTTTATATGGTAATTCCTTTGCCAGTTTCCTAATTTGGCGCCAGTATTACTTAATTAAATTATATTTTTCTTAAAAGGATGAAGCGAACTGAAGGGAAACGAAAATACAGTTCACGTATAGAAACCTATTCAATTCGCCCATGGGCACTTTTAAGACCAGTAGATTTAGGAGACGCGTTTAGACCTTAGGTATCAATTGTCATTTTTAGTGATGTTCCGCTGCCGGCCCTAAATTTTTTATTTCGAGTGTACGGAAATTGTTTCGAGTGAAATGGAAACGCGCACAGCACTTCAGCTTATTTTCCATCTATGAACGGTGGTAAGTAATAATTTAATAGGAATTCCTTCCACCACACACAACTGATTCAGTACTCATGACATCTTTGATGATGGTACTGAAAGAAACATCATATTTTTGAAAAGTTTCGTTAGAGTTATTTCGCTCCATCATGTTATTCCAGCTGTTTTTGTTATCATGCTTCATTGCTGGTACTTTTCAGTAAAGTTATGTATCTTTTACGAAACTATCGTTTCATTTAGCTGTACTTATAAAATGGAGTGTAAGTAACGCTACTAAAATGTTTGGTTTAAAATCAGGATCGATTGTTTTCCATCCCATCATCAAAGGTGTCATTAGTACTATCACTAGTCTTCGTTTTCGGGAGCGCTCTCCTAACACCCTATATATATGACGATAACTAGTAGTAGAGATGACTACAGGCTAATTTTCTTTCTACATTTATAAGGGTAGGTAAAATGAGGGTACTTTAGACTTTCCGAATAATGGAAATAAAAATAAAATCTGATTTGCTATAGTGAATCATCAAATTGATTAATGATCTTAATTGGTTAAGATTTTCAGACTGGCAATGAAACTTCTAAAGGTCTCTCGGTACCTTGAAGGTACCTTCTAAACAACCATGTAACACTTTATATAATCTAATATATAAAATTTTCGCGTCACAATGTTCGCTCCCGTACTCCTCCGAAACGATTCGACAGATTCTAATGAAATTTTATATTCATATTCAGTAGCTCTGAGAATCGGCTACTATTTTTCATTCCCCTAAATTATAAGGGTTGTCCACCCCAAACTTTTATTTTTATTTTTTTATTTCTATTTTCCTATGAAACATAAAAAAAACATACAATCCCTAATTTTCAGCCTAATTTTTAATCGCAAAATATTTAGTACGAAACGAATTTTGCTGGGTCAGCTAGTAATTTATATATCAATTGTACCTGGACTCCAAGAAGACAAATGTTCTTGTCCACCATGAATGTGACCGAGCAGTCCAAGACGCTGGTGTTCAAGCAGTCAGTCTGCTGAACGACTGCCCGCTGGCAGTAGATCTTGTGCAGGTCAGAATTGTTTCGCTCCATGTGCTCCACCACCATCCCCAGGACTGGCCAGAGACCTGTGCAATGCCACATATTTGTGTCCAACTAAAATGTATTGTAAATTAGTGTGTTTTTTAAAATTACCACCGAGCTAACAACTCTCATAGAAAAAAAGAGCCTGCTACCAATGTTCAATCTTATACATTTCATTGCTGGTTTTTTTTCGGTATTTTTATATTGCTGGTTCTTTTTTACAGTATTTCTACAAAGAACGTTTTAAAAATATGACTTTTTTTATAGTCAGGATCGAATTTTTTGTCCGTCCCATCATCAAAGGTGTCATAACTACTATCACCCGTTTTCGTTAGTAACTGTGTACACTCCTTAGGAACGACTCGACAGATTTTGATGATTATTTAATAATTTTTCTGGTAGCTTTAATAATTGCCCCTCCACCCCTTCAACAGCATTTTTGATACATTGGTATTAACAAAATTTTGTAATAATTTAACCGTAGTTAAACTATGGTATATCTTTATACTTACTTTCGTGCCTGGTAGGCCTGGGATATGGGAGGCAGTGGTTCCCAGAGTTGGAGGGGGGGCCGCGGCTGCCTTCCCCCCACACCTGTTCAACCGCCACTGGGCTCGGCGTGTCCACTACGAATGTGGTCATCTGAAAATATTTTATAACTTTAGATAAAATTCCTATCAAATCAGTCCGATCGTTGCAGAGATTAGCCGAATCAAACATACAAAATATTTAGAAAGTGTAGTTATCTAATAAGTAACTTATATATTTTAATAATAATTTAGAGCAAAGTTATTGTTTTAACATTAAAAAGAGACACTTGCATTTTATTTATATTTACTAATAGGTAAAAAAATAATTAACTATATATATTTTAGACGTGTTGTGTACAATACAATAGATGTTTCTCCAGTTCACAAAATACGACATGAAATTCGAACTTGGATATTAATTTTTAATTTTTATAATATATATAATGATATTAAATATGTTGGGAGGAGTTCCTAATAAGTTATGAGTTCCATCCGGGTTCATAGATGGGAAAGTCATGATGCGCGTTTCGATTTTTGTTTATGAATTTACGAATACTCGAAATAAAAATAAAAATTAGGCCGGCTGCAGTTTCTAACAGATGATATAAATGTCTAAGGCCTTAAGGTTGGCAACGCGTCTCCTGGATCCCCTGGTCGAGGAGGTGCCCATGGGCGACAGTAATCGCTTACTATATGTGAATTGCTCGTTCACCTGCCTTTGATAAAAACTTATTAATTAATTACTAACATTGCAGGAGGGCCCACATCCAATCAGTTGCTTCCTCGGTGTCCTGCAAGTTGAGAAACCGGTTGGCATTGGCACGTCTGAATTGTTTGACAGGATATTCATTAGCACAGTGAAGGCCTCCGACTCGGTGAGAAGAGAGGACCTAGCCGGACCTTCAGCGAACTGCTGAGCAGTCAGCGTTAGGAACCTAATCTTTTCTATCGCACTACGGAGCGTTGGTTTGCTGTCTGATGCTGAAAGAAAGGAATAAATGAATTAGATTATATGCAATATTTTTTTATGAGAACTTGGAAAATTCAATTCAGAAACACATGGCTAGTACATTTCTAATATTCTGTGATATGTTTGTTTATGTATGACAATCACAGCGTTATTACTGAATAAAATATTATGAAACTAGAAAATATATACAGGATGTTTCGGGACTGCTACCGAAAACGAAGACGGGTGATAGAACTAATGACACTTTTGTTGAAGCTACGGAAAAAAATCGATCCTGACTAAAAGTAGACATACTTTTAACATTTTTTATTAGCGTTCTTTACGCTCCATCTTGTAAGTACAGCTAAATGAAACCATAGTTTCATAAAAAATACATTACTTTACTAAGATAAAAGAACCAGCAATGAAGCATGATAACAAAAACAGCTACACTAATGAAACGTTTTAAAATATGCTTTTTTAGTCAGGATGGAATTTTATTCCGAACCTTCATCAAAGGTGTCATTAGTACTATCACCTGTCTTCGTTTACGGGAGCAGTCCCCAAACATCTGTATAGTGTTTAGTATTTCTATGAGCTAAATACAGAATATCGCCTATGAGATATAATCTAATATATAAAATTCTCGTGTCACAGTTTTCGTTCCCATACTCCTCCTAAACGGCTTTACCGATTTTTAAAAAAATTTATATGCATATTCAGTAGGTATGAGAATCGGCTACTATCTATTTTTCGTACCCCTAAAAGATAAAGCTTGTTGACTTATAAATGTTTTTTTTTAAATTTAAGACAAAATTTTTTCTTTCTATTTTTTATGACATATAAAAAATATATACAGCCTTCAATTTTCACCCCTCTTCAATCAATCCCTATTGTTTAATCGTAATGGCAAAACGACGTTTGCTGGGTCAGCTAGTAATTAAAATAGAATCAACCTACTTTTAGGCTTCTTATCTGGTGGCTGCGAAGAATGCTCGTTGGGTTCACAGGAGCGGCATTGGTCCACGGCAGCTGCTGGACTGTTCTCGGCACTACTCTCTACATTAACTACCTGAATTGAAAATGTATAGTTCAAAGCTTAATTTCTTATGCGATACAAAGGCAAACGAGCATACAGTTCACTTATATTAAGCGATTTCCGCCCATGGACATCGCCAAGATCAGTAGATCTGGCGTTTCGAACATTAAGGCCTTATGTTTATTTCGAGTATTCGGAAATTCATAGACTGAAATCGAAACACGCATAGCACTAGACTTTTCCATCTATGAACGGTGGTACGTGACCCGGACGGAACTTATAAATTATTAGGAGTTCCTCCCACCACATTTAAAACTCGAAATGCCTGTGTTTTGACATGCATCCGGCCACAGCCCGCACTCGAGGCAGAACACTACATATTCGTAACTTCACAACCGCTAGGCTACAAGAACCCTCAAAATGTATCATTTGTGTTATTTATTTAATTGTCAAAAATGCTACAGTTTAACTCTAAGTTTTAAACACGAAAATTACCGAAAATATATTATTAGACATACCTAACAAGTGTTATTGATTTAATGAAAAAATATTTATTCTGGAAACCGTTCAGATTTGAGATTAGTGATAAATTGAGGTTATTATCATCTTGTTGTAAGATTTAACACAGTACTTGTGAATTATCTTTAGACGTGGATGGTGGAGGACTCTTAGGACTGTTCTCCGGTTCTCTCTGTTCATTGGCTGCCCCATCGGAAGGTGGAACCTCAGTGGATGGACTCGCACTCCTTTCTGAATTTCTCTTCTCCATAGCTTTAGCATATCTAGAATTAACCAGCGCGATAGCTTAGATAACGTATTTTTAATCCTAATGTTGCATTAAGCATCTGAATTTTGCCTTATAAAATAACAGTATCATTATTAAGCCTCAAACTTGAAGGTTTGATTTAAATTGTCTCTCATATATTTATTTTCTCAACTAGGGTTTTTATAAAATAGATATAAAAGTATAATACAAAAATAAAAATATGAAATAAATAATTATTGTACTTAAATATTTTCAAAATGTCAAAACTTTTAATGGCAAAATACAGTTTGACGTCATTAAGGTAGACTTAATAGAGTCACATCCTGAATTATGAACCTAAGATTATAAATCTTAGAGACTAGACCAAATAAACTTTATAGTCCTTAATTTAAGTTTCTATGGGGTGGCTTACTCTGTGGTCATGGCTGAATTTCAATATGAAACAGCCACAACATAAATTGTCACTCAGAAAATAAAAACCCGAGTGCACATGTAGAGATCATATATTATGTACCGATGTAAATTAATACAATGCAGTGCCATATCATTTATAATTTAATGTAATAGAGTGAAGTTCACTGGTAACAATGTTTCCTCTATAATATCTTTTTTATCTCTCTCATATTTATTTTTATAAAATAGAAATAAAAGTAAATATAAAAATAAAAATAGTATAAAAAACCAAATCTGGAAAACCACCAGCAGTGAAGCTCGGCCCGAGCTACCGATAAAAGTAACAATAACATCTATATTTTTAAATGTAATATGATGATTACCTTACTGCGGCATTAAAAAGATCCATTTCGGAGTCAATATTGAGATGGTCCAGGGAAAAGACGGTGATAACAGTGTTTAATTCTGCTTCTTCGAAGCTACTATCGTTTAACACCTCTTTTGTATTTGTGCTGATAATCTAAAAGTTTTATTCGTAGTAATTTTAAGATAACACAAGTTTATAATTAAAAAGCACACATAATTCCGTAAGGTGTGCAATAAATACAATCATAAATGATTGTAATGTTCTAACTTACAGCGAAGTATGTTAAGAAAAAGGCGAAAATAGGGCATTATAATTTTTCAAATATTTTTTTCACAAGGTACCTCAAAAATTAAGGAAAACTTTAAAATAGAACTAGATGAAGCAATAAATTTTTATTTATATGTATATATTATGTTGACAAACCTGTAGGCATTTCTCCATTAGTACATTTTCATCAAATAGCCTTGCAAACTCATATGCTCGACAAGCATTCCTTGGGTATAGATCAGACCACAAGTACCGAGTACATTCCTTCACCAAATGTGGCAGCATATATTTTTTAGCGCCATAACAAAGTTCGCATGCTTTATCGAAAGAGCTTAAATTTATATTCCCTGTGTATATGTATCTGAAATTAGACACGATTTTATGTCAAAATAATAATAAAAACACACTAAGCTCAATATTAGGTCTAGAAGATTGAAATACTTTTAATTGTTCGTAGTTATACCACTTACTCTAACAAGGCCTTAAATGCTTCGATTTGAACATCTAAGATTGGTATTGGATCACTTCTCTCCGGCATGCCTCCATAGAACATTGCCTCAAAAACCGGAGACGCCATTGCCAAGATTAGCTTGTGCCCAGCTATCACCACCTGGTTGGGTTCAGAACCCACCAGGAACGTGCAGTCAGACCATTGACCAGTTTGAAGTAGATATGCACCTCGCTGTTTTAATTCTGTACACTCTAACTGCCAATCTGTTGGTGCTGCTGCCATTGTTAGTATCGTTTAAGGGCTCCTTACTTTAAAACTGTTTTAAAATGAATCGTTTTGTATTTCTCTGTAAATATGTTGATCAAAAATAACTAATAAATATTAGTTTACTGTCATTTTTAGCAAAACGCAACTGTAATGTCAAACTAGACTTAAAAGTCAAAGTATCATAAAGTTTGCAAATGACTGTGAAGTTTCACACAGGAAACAGATATAATTTTTATCTATATATATTTATGTAGCATAGAAAATCTTTTCTACTCACATAATAAATAGTCAATTATATTATTTATCTTTATTAAATATTTTTTTATTTATAAATCTAATTACTACAAAATTTCAGTATTTTTGAACGCAATGTTTACTGTCAATAAGTCAATATTTAAAAAATTCAAGATTGACGATGTTCAATGTTGTGATTTGATTTGCAAATTGTGTCAGCGATGTTGGTTTATGGCTAATTAATTATAGTTAATGGAACAAAAATGAATTACGAAGAGATAAAGGGGGTGGTGCAGGAAAAATTCTTGTCAAGCGAGAGAGTCACAGCGTTCTTATTTGACGCTAAAGTGCTCCACCCAGAATGGGTAAAGAGTGATCGCCTTCTCGCTATTGTGGAATACGGAGACGAGAAAGCTGTTTTTTGTTTGTTCTCGTCATGCTACCCACCAAAGTCCTTCACGGATTTATCCATCGAAATAGTATTACCAATTGACAACAGTTTTAAGTGTGAAATCGATAACAAACCGTCAGATCCTGAAGCAATCTTGTACCTGAACCTACAATCTCGAAATAACAAATTTAAGTTCGAAATTCAAATGACACCTCGCGTCGATAATTTTGTTGATGATTTATTTAGAGGAATAGAAGCAGTGAATAAAATACCGACACAGCCAGAATTCGTTTGGCTCAAAAAGTATAGTGTTAAGGATGAGGAGGATATTATAGCTGAAAGTATAGTTCTGCCTAGAAGTGGGCTTTCCAACATGCCTAACTCAGCTCCTGTAGCCATCAGGGAGAGCCTCATAAAGAGAAAAATGTGTGATAAGGAATCTGAGTATACTTTTACTAAAAGATTTACAGTTTTCTGTGGCACATGGAATGTTAATGATAAATCCCCAGTTATTCCGCTAAAAGGGTGGCTGTCTGTTGATAAAGAACCACCAGACATTTATGCCGTCGGCTTCCAGGAACTTGACTTGTCGAAAGAGACTTTTCTCTTTGACCAAACATTTAGAGAAGACGAATGGTATTGCGCCGTTTTAAACTATGTTGACAAGAGAGCGAAATATGTAAAGGTTGAAAAGGTAAGACTTGTTGGAATGATGCTCATAATTCTTATTAAGGAAAAACATTACCCTTTTGTCCGGAATATTGTTTGTGACACAGTTGGTACAGGAATTATGGGCAAAATGGGAAACAAGGGTGGTGTCTCCATAAGGTTTGATCTGCATAATACTTCCATATGTTTTGTAAACTCGCACTTGGCTGCGCATGTTGAAGAGTATGAGCGCAGAAACCAAGACTTTAGAGATATATGCAATAGAACCAGATTTCCTCAGTTAAACCAGCAACCCAAAGCGATAAAAGATCACGACCACATATACTGGTTGGGCGATCTTAACTACCGCATCACAGAGTTAGACCCTATTACAGTTAAAAAATTGGTGTGCGAGAACAATTTTGGACCTGTCCTAGAATGGGACCAGTTGAAACAACAACATAAAAATAATAGTGTGTTTGCTGGCTACCACGAAGGTGTGATAACTTTTAAACCTACTTACAAATATGATCCGGGTACTGATAATTGGGACTCCAGTGAAAAACATAGAGCACCAGCTTGGTGTGATAGAATTTTCTGGAAAGGCGATCGCATCACACAATTAGATTATAGGAGCCATCCAGCTTTAAATATTAGTGATCACAAGCCTGTTTCGGCCATATTCAGTTCTGAAATAAAAATCGTTAATGAAGATAAGTACAGGAAAATATATGAGGAAGTGATTAAGCAACTAGATAAATTAGAAAACGAATTAATACCTCAAGTAAAAGTCGATGTAACTGAAGTTGATTTCGGAACTGTTAGATATTTAGAATTACAAGTACGAAGCATCACAATTAAAAACACAGGCAAGTTACCCGTTGAATTTGAGTTCATAAAGAAATTGGACGAAGCGAACTTCTGCAAAGAGTGGCTTATTGTTGAACCGTATAAAAAATGTATTTGCGCTGACGAGACTTGCGAGATCCAATTGAAAGTTTTGATTAATAAAACTTCAGCGTGTAAAATGAATGCGGGGACAGATAAATTATACGATATTTTAGTTTTACACCTGTATGGTGGAAAAGATATCTTCATCACAGTTAATGGGACTTACGAAAGGAGTTGTTTCGGATGTTCCATCGAAGTTTTAGTTAATTTAAACAAGCCGATACGAGAAGTGCCTGTTGGTAAACTAGTTGAACTAGAGAGTAAGAGAGATCAATGTGTTACAAATCAATCCACTTATTCTATACCGAAGGAGATTTGGTTCTTAGTAGATCATATTTATTTACACGGTTTGAAAGAACCTAATTTATTTGAGCAGCCGGGTTTGCATTCAGAAGTTCTACAAATCAGAGACTGGTTGGACACCGGATCGATAGACCCCATTCCAGGAAGTATACATTCAGTGGCCGAAGCACTTCTGTTACTACTGGAAAGCACAGCAGATCCGATCATTCCTTACAATCTTCAATCTGTCTGTCTGAGAGCCTCGGCAAATTATTTACAATGTAAACAAATTATAATGGAATTGCCTGAGTTCAGAAAGAATGTTTTTCTGTATCTATGTGAATTTCTTCAAGAGGCATTGCAGCATAGTGCTGAAAACGGCCTCGACTCAAAAACTTTATCGACCCTATTTGGAGCAATATTCTTAAGGGACAACCCAAACTTAATACAGGAGCCACAATCCCGAATCAACAAACAGGTCATTGACAAGAAAAAGGCACAATTTGTTTATCATTTCCTCATCAATGATCACAGTGACCTGATTTTTTCTAAATAACTTATTGTATATAGTTCTTATAAGCAATTGGAATACTCAGGACATATTTGTTGTGGTTTTTAGACATATTATCTACTTATATAGTGACATGACATTCTCTTTTAGTCTTTCTTAAGTATATGATGATTTGATGTCTATGGTCTTCTTACATTATATAATGTTCTATTTATTGTAGTAACTATTTACCAACGAAAAGCAAGCGGCCAATGTATGTAGTTTTAGAGATATTTTAAAATTATACTTTTTTTAGCGGACGTATCAAGTAAACAAGTTTAAGTTCTCTTGAGGAAAAGGTGCTCACATCCAAACGTTTCGTTTATGACTAATTTATCTATTTAATAAAATAGTACAATCAATATTAATAGGTTGTGTTGAGCCTAGTATTGAGAAGACGCTGACGACTTAGGTAGTATATTGAATCGTATACGCTATGTAAAATCTTACGTATCGATAATACGTACATATTTATTAACTTATTAAACAATTTACTAACGGTTGAAATTTGTTTCATTTTCTGTTATCAGTATTTGAAGTTTTACATTTGCTGGACAACAGTTGGTATTGCGGAACCTCCGATTTTAAAGGGTCGTTTACTCACTAGTGTTGTTACCTGTCCACAGATGGCAGTGCATTCATGTATTTATTATACACTATAAAATGTAATATTTTCTGAAAAAAAGCCTGATTGATATAGTTAATATATTAAAAAAAATAGTATTTAATTTTTAAATAATTAAGAATAAACTTTGCAACGAGCACTCTTCTAGAGTCTATGGTTTTTGCGACTTCCTAGATCGAGGATCGATGAAAAATCGACACTCAGCGCCAAATTTAATTTCGACCAATCAGCTAAATGCATTCATCTGTTATGTCAATTGATGTCATCGAACTGCAGTTTGCCGAAACATTTATTTCGTTTTCAAGTTCTCAACAGTATTCAGTAGTTAACAACTTCATATCCTGTATTTCGTTGCCATTTAAATTCGAATTTAACGGGTGAAAAAGTAATATTAAATAGTGGACACGCATAAGGATCTTGATAGAATTCGTTCAGCTGCAGTGTTTGGCGGACGCACAAAGAATCTTTTAACTTTTGCTTTGTTTTGTGATTGAAGATATCATGGAAGTTGAAACAAAATGTAAGTCAATTTTATTTATTTATGTTCACCCATACGTGAGCCACTTTTAATTGTTTAATTTGTTAACGTGAATAATTCAAATATGATGTATTAAAAATCTTCAAGAAACAATATTGTGTGTATGCGCAAGTAAATTTTCTTAGCCGCTGTTATAGGAACACCATTAACTTTATATTCATAGATTATGTAGCAGATAAGTTTTTAATTTAATTTAATTTCTCTTTTTTGTATTTTGTTATTTAATAAATATTACACGTCATTTCTTAAAATAAATACCATAATTTAAAAGTATATTTTAAAAAGGTATTGTGGCTTATCTTGCCGTAGAGAGAACTTCTTGTATTTATTCAATCGCGATTTAGGACCTCCTTTCTAGCAAGATTTTCAATGTGGCATACACGTGTCAAATTATAAAAAAAAAAATTAAGAACTACAGATTAACAGAAAACTTTTTCTTTTTATTGTATTTTAGGTTCAAATATCCTTTTTTTAATACTATCTGTATACAACTTATATACTACGACATAAATAATCCTCGATTTTATTATATTGAAGTGGTTATATCATGTTTGGTAAACTTGAACAAAAAGATTGCAGCGTTTACGTATAATACCGTTGCCAGTTTGACGGTTTCTTTTAAATTGTGTATATTGTGAGTGTCATCTGCCCACACTTGCAATGTTCTTATCGCTTGTCTTTTCTTTGTATTCGTAATGAGTCAAATATACTTAAGTATTTACTGTTCATTATTTATCTAGAACAGAATTATTATATATTTATGTATTCTGTCGTAAATAAGCATAAAATAATTATCACATTTGATAAATGACGAAATCGAGTCTAGAAGTGCTTAAATGAAGTTTTCCGAAAAACCACGTATTCATCAGAGTAAATTTTTTGATACTTAATGACATATTTCGTATTCTTAGAATAGGTATTGAATTGCCGCATTCTGATTACTTCATCAAAAATATCTTAAGGCTCATTTAAACAATGAAAAAAACATGCTTTTTACGACGTATTTTTTATTAGCTTTCCGGCATTAAAATGAACATTGTTATAATTTTATAAAGTCTATCAAAACTTTGTATAGGTTTTCATGTTTCGTATACGAAAGGCTTGGTTTTCAATTCTCCGCGATGTCATCGTAATAAATTTAACTTGTTATAAGTGAAAATGTATTATAATCTGAAATTCCTCGTGAGCAATACTGAGGTGCCTTTGTATTTAACGTCGTAATTTTAAATATGTTTAATACTCAATTTGTATCTGTACCTATCTGTGAGGATCGACCGTTAAAAACAAGGACAGAGTGACTCACGCGCATCTCTTCCAAGACAGAAACAACGTTCTATATTTGAAATGTTTACCTTATAAGGAACATGGCGGTTGACCGTTGAATACTTGACCGTAAACTTGTGTTTTTGTTTTGGTAGCATTTCCACATTAAATACATTAAGCATATTACCTACGTTTTTTACCTAAACACATAATTAGGAATTGTGTGTCCTTTTAAAATATTTTAAGGAGACTACAATAATTCTAAATTTAGATATTGCTATGATTACGTAGCTATGAATCATTTTTATATTATAGTGTTCAAAACAGTCGTAAATATTTAATTTGTATTTGAAATTTATTCGTAAATTCGTTATTTCGTAAATGTTATGCGTACATCATATTTATATTTAACTCTTTTTAATAACAATGCCCCAGTTATGAAAAGTGTATCGCAGACGGAAATTGTAGTATGACTTCTTTGTCCGTGCTCAATGACACGTACAGCAAAAGTTTTTATTTCAAAGAGTTGTTGATACCTACAGTACCGTACAGTAAAATCCATTTTTAATGATACTAATATCCCTGTACTGACGATATATATTTGCCAGTGAAACTCGGTCGGTTCAGCCGTTTCGGATATAAGCCGGTATAACGGACAGATAAACATAAACATTATATATCAAGTTTTTGTTAGTATGTAGTAATGAAAAAAACTGCAACTGTTAAAACGCTTCCAATTTTAATCAAAGAGAAAATTGTAATAGAACTTATTGTCAGGTTTGTTACAATTAGCAGGTTATAGTCTGCCAACTGAAGGATTAAAAGGCTTAATAATCTTTCAAAGTACACAGGAAATGTATACATGAGATATAATCTAAGCTTTCAAATGCAAAGAACCTATTATGAGCAATTTATCGGCTTATTTAAGCTTGATTTAACTGCACTCAGTATTAGCTGGTGTTACAAGGCATTACTAAAGACTAGACAGTGTTGAGCCCGCTTCTAGAAAAGCCTGTAATACCCTATCTATGCATTATATACTAATCTCGTTATTTATTTACTAATCGTAGTATATAATAAGGGCGTAATTCGTTATGTTGTTCGTGATTCATAAGGAAATTATAATTCTAACATATTAATTAGGTTTTAAAACATTTTAAAAGTTACTCCATGTTAGATTACCTATCTGCGATTGAAATACTGATCAAAATCTTCGCATGGACACCATCAAGACTATGAGTAAGATCCAGGAATCGCGTTGCTAATCTTAAGACCTAAGCCAAATATCGAGTTATATATAGCTATTGTAAATAAAAATTAAAAAAAATAATTAAAAAATATTAAAAACCATTTAACAGCACCAGTTGCGAGTTAAAACATTTATGAAACTGTAGATTTCTTGAACGATTCGCAAATGAACGAAGTTACGCCTCAAACGGCCCAATTAAGACTGGGAGTAATTGCATTGCCGTAATTGTATTAATACACCTAAATCCTATTAACGGTTTATTGAGGGTAGTTGCATAAAAATATTTTGATTGATTTTATTATCTAGAAAAGGACCATACAGATTATTTCTGATTGGCCTGACTGTTTATATGTAAGAAAGTATGTTAAAAACGTGTGGATTGAACTTGGAATCTCGTGTTTTTTTAATTTTTGCCATTTTAAGAATGTTAAAATAAGGATGAAGTATACATTTGAAACAAATCGGTATTTTTCAAAATTCGTTTTTATTAAAATAAAATTTTAAATTAGTTTGGAGTCCAGTATTAAATAGACAATTCCTCGAAGCGCATTAGAAAAACAGACACAGAAATGTGTCTTAATAGTTTAACTTAAAACCCAGTGGTATGTGTGATTCAGAAGCATGTTCCATGAAATGAAGTCGTGAGGACATTTTCGAAATAGAAGCGATTGTTGTTTGTAAAATAGTAAACAATTTCGTCGTTGCCAGTCGAAGCCACAGTGTGTAAACTTTTCAGTTGTACTATATCTTTTGTTGAGATTTAAAAATCGAAAAGTAAACCGTTATTGAGACTATAATTTAACATCGGTTATGTTTTGTATTATATTAATCTTTTATTACCTAATAAAACTTCAAACAGTTGTATATAAATTTCGTTTGTATATTCATCTGTGTACATGGTAGGTTCTAAAGGAATGACCTGATTTTAATACGTTATTAATTGAGAAACATTGGCTTTTATACTTTCATTACATTAAAATATAATTTTCTTACTTACTATTTGAATTGTTTTAAATCTATATGTCACGATTGGTTCCGTAGGTTTATTCATGTTATTTTTGATGTATTTTTTGTAACTGGAAATCTACGATGTCGTATTTTTTTAATAAATAGATAATAATATAGTTGAGAACCATTCTAATACTATCAGATTTCTAAAAAAACACATGACATTAAAGTGGTCTATTCGTTTAGTAGCTACAGTAACACAGAGAAACACACAAAGACGTGTCAAAGTCTGACAACCCTCGATTTTCGTAGTCGGTTAAAACGCGCTACTGTGTTGCCAGAGATTTAATAAAGCATAACAATGTTTCCCCACTGTCGGTGTTATATACACTAGTTCCGGCCACCCGACCCTCCCCGTCTGGTTGTTACCATCACAATGGGGTTCCTACACACAGAAAAATAAATATTTAGCATTGTTCATTTTCATCCATCTATAGAAGGTATTTCAACGGATTAAATGTAATTAAAATATGGCAGCGTGTATTATTACGCGAGTGCCATTAGTGTGATGAATCACCGGGTCGTGAATATGAAATTTTATTTTGAATTTTGCAACCGAAAATGTGTATTTTTAACTTTAGTATACATATCAAAGTTCAATTTATATATATTAAGCCTTCGTTATATATCGATACTTATAAATAGTCTCTAAAAGTAAGATTTTTCGTAAATGTAGGTAGATACATAAGTACTTAAATACGGTGGTTATAATAGAAAAATTAAAAAAAAACTTGTAATACTCGAAACGGCTAGATCAATTTTCATACGTATATAGTTAATGTGTGACGGAGGTACATTCTAGTTTTATTTTTGAATTATTAAGTTTCCGCACAAAATTAAAGAAACCCGTTAAATTCTGTCCATCAGTTTTTCTTACAGCCGTTTTAATTTGAGAAGTTTACTTTGATACTAAAAATTTGTATCTAAATCGGTTCATCTATTTGGTAGATGTCAAAGATATATAAGGGTTTGAAACAGTGTTAGACGATTGAAGATTCATTAAATTCCTTTCTCAATAGCACTAGCTTTGTGTCAACAGTGACGAACACTTGACTCAGAATTGCAAACAGAGCAAAAATACGTTTGCAATGATTTTTTTGCATGGCAACATAGTACAATGAAATACGCACACAAGACAGCAGACATGCAAATGATGAATATTTTTTTTTTTAAAACTTATAGATTAATAAGTTCCCTCTACGTGTAAGTACTAGCTGTGCCGGCATCTTCGCGCGGAGAGTTTTTTTAATAAAAATTCTATATAATTACAAAATTAAAAATAATTTTGGCTCTCAAATATACAAATAATAATTTAAAATATTGTGACTATAAATTAATAAATAAACTGTCCTATCTCTTAAGTTGAAGCATTGCAGTCGTTTTAAAGAAAAGAACGTTAAAATCGATCTAGTTTCGTAGTTTCGGAGTTCATACCGGACAAACAACGTGACACATAAATTATATATGTAAAGAAAATAATATAATTTTCTTTAACTTGAACTTTGCCGCGCATTAAACGTCATCGAACGCATAGTGGATTGACAGATGACGTTTGTGAGATAAGAATGAAAACCTTAGAAGCATCTCGTGATTGTTAATAATTTATTATATAAATTCGATTGTTAAAGTATTCTAAATTGTGATTAGGAAGAGACGTTGTTAATGATAACATTAAATGTCTTAATCGAATAGAGAAACTCAGTTGTGTTTGATTGACTGTGCCTTCCTAACACCGAAATTATTAGAAAATATCTTATATATATTAAGATTAAGATTGGTCATTCAATGTGTTCCAATTGCCTAAATAAATACACTTTTCTGTGATTCATAGTTTGTGAAATTTAACGGCGACTAGTTAGAGAAGAATAACTGATTATGTCCTCCTACACAGGTTTCTTTGTACTTTCACAATATGGATACAATAATTAGTGTGAGCCTTGCTCTTGTTCTTGCCTTATAAGTTACGATGTGGGTGTATTGAGTACAGTATTTGCAATGCAGACGAGAAATTCCAGTTTTGATTGTAATTTCTCGTTTGTGGGTAGTTCCATTGTAGCTATGCATAAAAAAGGTTCGCTACGATTATTAGTTTTACACGTTTTCTTGTCACTAAATCTAACTGTTCATTTCGAGATATTAGTTAATCTTAATATATATAAATCTCGTGTCACAATGTTTGTCCTCAATGGACTCCTAAACCACTTAACTGTTTATAATAAAATTCGCACACCATGTGCAGTTCGATCCAACTTGAGAGATAGGATAGTTTATTTATCAATTTATAGCCGCAATATTATTTAATTTGTATATTTGAGAGTCAAAATTAT
>JAOSYY010000010.1:8795373-8814860 GCA_025727935.1 Hebomoia glaucippe
TTTCGTATTAAAATGGAAGACCTTCTTATTATGAAAACCAGATTTAATGAGAAATGCCTTGATATAAGGTTAGGTTACTTATCGTTTATTCACGTTTAGCAAAACATGTGGTTATTATTAATCATTTTTTAAAAATACAATAATTTTCAATTAATCAGATTTACCGTAACATATATTATATTATTAACAATACTCGTATACTTTTAAATACGGAGCCTAAAAAATCTTTTCTTAGAAGACTATTTTAAGACGGCATCTTAGTATTTTAACATCAACTATACAGGTGTTAGGAGACTGTTCGCGAAAACGAAGACAGGTGATACTAATGAAACCTTTGATGAAGGGACGGAGTAAAATTCGAACTTGATTAAAAAAAATAATATTTTTAAAACGTTTTATCAGCGTCATTTCGCTCCATCATGCTAGTCCAGCTGTTTTTATCATGCTTCATTGCTCGTTATTTTTTTTCAGTAAATTAATGTATTTTTTATGAAACTATCGTTTAATTTAGCTATACTTACAAGATGGAGCGTAAATAATGCTAATAAAAAGTGTTAAAATTAAAAATATGTCTTTTGATAGTCAGGATCGATTTTTTTCTATCCCTTCATCAAAGGTGTCATTAGTACTATCACCCGTCTTCGTTTTCGGAAGCAGTCCCCAAACAGCCTGTATGTATCATATACTTTAATGTATTTTAAAAATTCTGTTATTGTGATATGACAAACAGGCACAATTCAATAGAATTTCAATGCTTTTAAAACTAAACTAACATTTGGACTTCTTCTTGTTCATTTCCTCGTTGTCCACCGTATCCTCGGTCCAGACAACTTTTTTGCCCGGCTTTTTCGTTGGTCGTAACGTTATGACAGCCACGCGTTCAACGGAATCCTGAAAATATTCAACGAATGCAGAGTTAACATCGCAAACTGTTTTTTGGTTTTTACGATAAGAACGATAGCAGCGCAGAGCAGTTCTATCCGCCTTAGATTTGTGTATTTTGTATACAATAGGAAGGCAAACGAGCATACAGTTCGCCTATACTAAGCGATTCCTGTCGCCCATGGACACCTCTAAGATCGGTAGATCTAGAAGACGCGTTGCCAACCGTAAGGCCTTATTTATCTTTATTTCGACCATTCGGAAATTCATAGACTAAAATCGAAACGTGCACAGCACTTCCCAACTTTTCCATGACATAAAATTTTTATTTATTATAAAAACGATTCACACGCATTAGCCCAACGTATGCAAGCGACATTTTAAATATTTCTATAAATATCTTAGGACACCTTTGAGACTTCATTAAAGATGAATTAATTGCGTCCTTATAAGATTATCTAACAGTGAACAAACAGACAAAAAATTTAATCGTCATCCTATTCTTGACTTATGGTTTTAAGTTTCAAATGAAAATGTACTTATAACATTATTCCTAAGGTGGCAAAGGTTAATCTTTACATCCGTCTATTGTTTCACAGTCAAGTCATGTAAGCATACAGTTTTTATTTTTCGTATAGAAATGAAAATTTATTTTTATGATAAGCAAAATGACTGACTTTAAAAATGTAATCTACCGAACTGATGAATTAAATATATGAGAGAACAAATACTAATAAAAATATGTACTACGGCTTCAAAATTTAAGGTGTGTAAGAAAATGTAATTTCTTATCACAACACTGAGTGGAGAAAATTTAATATCAAGTATATATTTAAACATCTTTATCTTATTTATGTAAAGAAAACTCAAATATTATTTTTAATATTTATTTCTTTCACGTAGAGTGTAAATATGATACTAGTTATCAACATACATAAGGTGTCTATAATGATAACAATACATTTCGTAATAATATACAGTTGATTTAATAGATTCAATAATTATCATTTTTATATAATCAGTAACTGTAACAAAAAATTCATTTAATTTTTTTAATGCGATAGGAAGGCAAACGAGCATAGTTTGTTTATATTAAACGATTTCTGTCGCCCATGGACAACTCCAAGATCAGTAGATGTAGAAGACGAGTTGCCAACTGGGACTCAAACTCGGTGTTCTGGCGGCGCGGTTGCTTTACACAACTGCTGGGCTATAGAGTCCTCTAAATTCATTAAAATCAGTTGAGCATTTTAGACGGTAAACCGTAATAAACTTGCTCATAATATATACGAATACAATGTTGTATAAAAATAGATTTACTATTTTGAACAAACAAACATTAATATTTTTATATATATTTATATAACCTACACTATGTACTAAAATTAAATTATGATACTTTCGATATGATTTCACGTAAATTCTGATGTAGATGCTTTTACACATTGTAGTTTAATTAAAATTTACTTAAAGTATCAAAAGACAAACGACACAGAAAAACAAAACATTTATCTCTTATCTGACAATCTTATTCTCTATCAGTCTTTCGATTGTTTCATTTCGATAACCGAGAAAGTTTGACAAAATGTCTCGAGTATGTTGTCCCAATGTAGGCGGAGGTAAGCTTACATCATTACCACCCTCTGAGTAAACTGTTGGTGGTCCAACCACCTTAATCCTACCCGCATCAGGGTGCTCCAACTCCTTCACCAATTTAATATCCTTAACATGTTCATCATCAAACACATCTTTCATAGTATTAACCGGACCATTCGGGAATGATGCATTTTTAAAAAGCTCCGACCATTCCTTCTTTGATTTAGTTACAATGACATCACTTATGATTTTAGTAATGTCGTCCCGGTTCTGAACTCTAGCTGAATTGTCCTTAAACCGCGGATCCTCAATCAAATCCTCACGCTCTATAATCTTGCAGAAGTCTGCAAACTGAGCATTTGAACCGGTACCGATTACAATTTCACCATCCTTTGTTTTAAATGCCTGGTATGGGACTAAATTGGCATGGGCTGTGCCCCACCGCTGGCCTTCAATACCACAGTTTAAATAATTATTTGCAATGTTAATCATGCTCGATATTTGTGTGGAAAGTAAGTTGCAGTCTATTTTCTGTCCTCTGCCAGTGTTCTTTCTATAGTATAAGGCAGTCATGATGGCTCCGAAGGCATGTAGACCTGTAGTCACATCTGTAATTGCGACTCCAGCCTTTGCTGGTCTGCCATTTCTTTCACCGGTACAGTTTAGGAGTCCACCCATAGCGGCCGCTATAACATCGTAACTAAAAAGTTATAATATTCATTTGGAATCATGGCACTTATGAGTAAAGACAAAATTGACATGACAAGACTCAAACCTCGGGTAAGCCTAGTCGTACTACTGCATTATCCCAAACAACACATTTAAAAACAAATGAACTTCAAAAATAAATCAGATATTATTGAATATAAGTCTTTTTTTATATATTAAATCAACAACAATCCATAATATTCTGAATTTAGCTATCTCTATACCAGTTGATTATAGCAATTTTGGATATATTTATAATTTTTATTTATGACTCTTAGTATCAAAAATATACTCATTTAAAGGCATACTTAAAACATTACACCAATTTTAGTTACATCTTAAGAAATTTACCCTGGCTTCATTGCATATGGTCCTGTCGGTCCGAAACCAGTGATAGCACAATAAATAAGTCGAGGATTCAGCTCACTTAGCTTTGTATAACCAACACCGAGTTTGTCTAATTTTCCTGGTAAAAAGTTTTCCACCAAAACATCGCATTTTTTTGCTAAGTCATATATTACACTTTTACCTGAAAATAATATTTTATTATAGATCCTTTATAAGTCTAACAGTAATGGTTACAGGACATCCATAATTTGTAACTTTAGTAATTAACCAAGGATTGCAACTATCATATTTAATATTTTTCTGAATTATCAATAGAAGTTTTGATAATATAATAGTTAATTCTCTCTTACCTTCCAAAGTCTTCAAATCTATGCATATACTTTTCTTGCTTCTGTTCACAGATAAAAAATAAAAAGAATCATTGCCCTTTGTAAATGGTGGACCCCATTTTCGAGCCTCGTCTCCATCGAAGCTTTCTACTTTAATCACATTTGCACCTAAATCACCTAATGTCATACTACAAAAAGGCCCAGCTATTATTCTAGATAAATCTAACACATTTATATCGCGTAATAAACCTGAATTTGTCGAATACCACTTTTTAATAACTGTAGGCGACAAAATACCACGAAACAGGGGTTTCATAATTCTCAAAGGTACATTCTCTAACGGACCCATTATGGTAGTGTGCGTAACTGCGGCCTATGCGTGCAGTAAATTGATACTAGTTATCGTGATCTAAGATCAAGTAGAACAACATATTTACATTAGATAAGTATATTTACCTCTTGAAGCTGTGGGGTAATAGTCGTCACCGCCGTACTTGTTGTCGCCATTTCTTCTGCACGTAAGGTTCGCTGACGTTCTGCCATCAATTATCACTAGTATTCTCACATTATAATTCACTGAGATGAGCGCTATCAACCGTAATTAAACCGATATTCGATATCGTAAGATAATGTGATCGCACGGGATCGGACTTTTCTATTTTTTTTATTTGCAAGAAATGTCATCTGTCAACGAGACTTGACATACGTCAAATGTGTCAAATGACTGACGTAGACGTTACATGACACACAACATTTATATTTTGTCTATATTGAATGTAATTATTATAGTATTAAAAATTATAAGTTATTTAAAATTTAATTTATAAAATTAAATTAACTAAATTTGTATACTTTAAACACATATTATAATTGTATAAAAATTATTATAAGAACATTTTTATTAAATCTCAATTTATGTTAAAGGTGAAAAATATAAAAATGTTCAAATTTGTTTGCACTAAATAGTAACAGGTAGCTTATTAATTATTTCTTTCTAATATAAAAAGCTTTTGTATTTATGAATACATATTCTGAGGATGTAATATCTAGAAAATTTTCAAATTAATTTATTTCTGTCATAAAGACTGGAACCATCAAACCGATTTCCAGGACATAATTCAAAAATATTAAATCGCTCACGCTCGGCGACAGATTTAAGACAAAAACTTAGCCCGGAAAGTCATAAAATAACTTTAGACGACGCAAACTGTAAATAAAAATTATTTAGAAGTGCTATTGAAGTGCGGGAAAGCTAAAAACGAAAACGTGCACTGTTTCCACGCGCGCTTCGCAGCCACGATTCGCTCCGCTGACGCATATTAAACAAAAATATAAATAATACAAAGTTATTGGCCCGCAGGAATTCATTGGATTTATTCCAGACGTTCATTGCTATGGGAAACCTATTTTTATACTGAGCATTTAGATAATATCATTCATGCGTTTTAGTATTGTAGAGTATATTAGTTTTGATAAGGAACTTACAGATGTAAAATTAAAAATTTAATAAATCTCCAAGAGTAGAAGTAAGCAAGTTTTGGAATTACTTCTATAGTTTTATGCTATAAAAGAAAATTTTAAAAAGGGCTTTCGTAGTTTATATTTAAGAATATAGTAAATTTTAAAACTTATAGTTTGATCAACATATTTATTTACTTAATGCCATACGATAATTCCGCCAATATTTAAAGTAAATACGTGTCCGTAACGTAAATAAGGTATTTATTTTAATCTGCTATTTTGGCGAGAGTATTGTTTTGTAAAAAAACGATGATATATTTATTGAGACGAAATTATTATCTAAAACTGCTCTGTGAAAAATTCGCTTTTCAGCCACACCTACCAGAAAAATGTTGAGAGATTAAAATATATTATATTGTCTACTCGAATTTAGTTTTTCGTATAAATAACTATGTTAATAGTACGATATATATTTTCTAAATACATTAAAAACAAATCTGTCCTTTTAATAATTCAAATAGCCACTTCCTTGCTTCAATTTCATTGATAGATGCCTAGTATCTAATTGTTCGTGACGATAAATAAATAACATTTAAAAGATGATTGCTTAGAAAAGGATGTGGGGGTAATAGAAGTCACATGCTATTATATGCAGCACTTTAAAGCTATTATTATTTTACGAGGACAGTAAAAACCGTTTCATGTAGACATTTTACGATCATTCTATTTTGTAGCTTGTAAGAACCTATAATTTTCTTAAGAATTCGCTCTTATCTTTTTCTTCGTTCAGATAGTGTTTCTTGAACTTGATATGATTATTGAAACAAGGTATCTAACAATCTACGTGAAAAATTATTGCTTCCGTCAAAAAATATTTCGCTAATAAGAAACTATAATAACATTACAAAAGATTTAATAAATTATTGATGATGCAAAAGAATGTTTGTAGCAATTTATTGCACTGGATAAAACCACGCAACACTCTAAACTGTAATTAAGTAGATACTTTACTAAAATCCAGCTAATTCGTGAGGTCTTAAAATGTATGGGAAATAGGGCTTAGTAAGAATTGAAAAAATAATATCCACGTACATTTCATGTGTTACAGTGTATTGCTAGAATCATAAGAATGAATCGCAACAATTTTGCATCTTAGGTCACCATCACAATGAAATGAAATTTACGGAAAACAGTTATATTAAGCTTTAATTAAATATCTACGTTTATTTTATCAACTATTTATTTGTCCTGAAAAATTGTTTGCCAAAATTCCATTCCCATGGGGCAATGCGGAGGCTTTAAAAATTAAAAAAAATTGTATCTGTCAATTTATAGTTCTTACAACTGTGAAACTTTGACTAGATAACAAAATTTAATATTTCAGTCACTAGACGAGAATTTTACGCCACGCGAAGCTGGCGGGTATCGGCTAGTAATATATAAATGAAATACTATAATTTTCATGTTCTGTGATAATTAAAAAATGAATATAATATTGTTGATGATATCAGAATCGATGTTCAACGTGGGATATTAAACGCAAGTGCTTATTACAAGAGGAATCTATGATTCATAGTTTCCTGGATTAAAAAAGAATATGACGCAGATAAATTCTAATTTTGATAGAAAACATTTTCGGTTTAAAATTATTTGGCAAAAATATCGTGCGGCGGATAAGAAGGTATGTTGAAAACATATTAATGTACTTCGCTAAAAGGTGCCAAAAGGTAAATGTCCTTTAAAACGTTCAAAACAACATTCGTTTTCATCATCGTATTATCTGTGGGTAATAAAAATATCTTTATTTTAATTTATCATCGTTTGAATTAATCGTTCGGCTGAAAATTTCACTCATTAAGTAAAACCTCCTTTTTCGCAATTATATGGAGCTTGACAGATGACAGCGCGTCAAAGGAGGTTACATTCAATTAAAGAATATTTAATTTCAAGAGACATGCAGAAGACGCCTTTAATCGTCAAGCGATATATATCCTAACAATATTCATGATTTTATTTCAGAGTGCATTATGCTATAAATTATCTCGATGTGTTAGAAAACAATAAATAAAGTGATTCCGAAAATGTTCAATATAAACTTTATATTCTTTGAAATCTCTTCACTTGATAAACTCTTCTGTACACCTATTATTCATCTAGACATATTTAGTCTAACCTTTTAGAGTAATGATTTTTAGATTAATTTTTAATCTAATTATAAAGATTTCTAAAATTCTCTGATCTAATAGTTTTGTTTTGTCAAAGCTCAAGTACGACTTGAGTCATGTCTTGGACATTTAAATTATCGAAAGTTGATATAAATGTGCGTTACGTTAAAAAATACCGACAAATATATAAAGATTAATATAGTTAAACCATTGAAGATCCAATAAATCTATAATTAGTAACAAAGCCCCGCTTCAAAGGGTATAACGCTGATTGATTGAAATGGCTTTTGCTAAAATCTCTACGTATGATGCTCCATACGAATTCGACGTTTTATGATTCTCCAGAAATGAACGCACAGGGCCGGATTCAAAGTTTTTTTTTAACTGGAGATTTCCAGAAATATTATATGTTATCGATTCTTAATAGTTTGCCTCTATTATATTATTAATGTATATTTAATATATAAAATATATATTGCATTCGGTAACAATATATATTTTATCTTTAACTTTGCACTTAAATTAGCTTTGAAATTAAACTTAGTCATATTAATATTTTTTCGTCTTCCCAAACTTGAAGCAAAGGCGCCAACTGTCAATTAGGTTGCTACAAAAATGTACAACGAATGTGTTTTCTTAAAATTTGGCAAACCACACAAAGAAAACCAACACGATAGTAGAAATACATGAGTCACAGACGGATTCCTTCTTGACAACCTACGAGCAATTAATTTCCAACTGTAACGACGAAAAACATATTTAAACGGATGTTTTTATATAATTATTGTTGTATTTTCTGCATTTTCACGTTGTGCGTTGAGCGAAGTGGTTTATTCAATATGATTTCTTCTTCAGAAGGCACTAATTTGTTCGCTACATACTGTATTCTTTTGATTCTCCTGATTTCTCTTTGGGCTTTGTACTCGGCCTTCTAAAATGGATCCTTCGAAACGTAAGTACCAGTAATTTTTTAGCCTACTTCAACCAGAATTCGAGTCTGCCTAGTGTTACTTGTATTCATTCAGAAAACTAACACTTCAAACAATATAAAAATATTTTTTATGAAAGAATATGTTAGAAGTAAATTATATGACGATAAATTACGGTCACAATATGTCGTGCCAAGATTTTCATTGTGAATTTATCATGTCTTGGAAAAGTTTCATTTTACCATGACTCCCCAACGTATGAATTTACTATACCCAAATTAATATTAGTTACTAATGAGGCGCATAATATAATTCATTTCTTGAATTAAAATTATATGATTTTAACAGTACTAGGAAATGTTAAGAATTTATTTTTCAATTTCATTCGGCCGCTTATTGCATTATTCCCCAATTAATAAGTTATTTTTATATTGCAAGTGGTTATAAAAAACTAATTGTACACTGTATTTATGGATATAAATTATAACAGTGGTACATATATTATATTTTAGGATATCTGATCTATTGTTAAAAATCTTAAGTATTTATTTGTAACATTAATATAACAGATTTAACATTAGTCATATGAAAATATACACGGTATTTATAATAGAAAAGCAATTTATGAACTTGTCATTTCTTTTGACTACCCTCCGAAATAACTGGACCCATTTTAATGGAACTTTTACTGAAGAAGTAACTAAGATTTCTTCGGGGGAAAACCGAGAACACTAATATACCCACCATAAAAAACTGCGGACCGTCGCTAGTTTAAAACAGTTATTACCAATTTAAGTATACAATTTTGATATCTGGAAAAACATCCTTAAATCGTCGAGTATGACCCTGTACTGTGACGTGGGCGAACGCGGAGGACCTTCCAGCGTTCAGTTTTGTGTCTGCCTCACCACAATCATGCCGATCAACGCCGAAACCGTGAACCTAGCTGCAACTTACATGATTTTGGTGATCCTACTCTTCTTCTTGTGGCTGCTATACTCAGCTGTGTTCTAGAAGATACTGTCCCACTGTAAGTGTGTTAACAGTTTTTCCCAAAGTTCAAGACTCGACCGAAACACAAGGGAAGTTGAAGTAGTTAATTTTTACGAAATAAAAATAGGCGTATACTTAAGAAGTAGATATATTCTGTAGAATGTAGGAATCGTTTGTATATTTGTTTTTCGTTAAATGTGCTTAGCCAGCAAAAAGGACTAAAAAGTATGCATAAATTTGCGTAATTCAGGACTTCCGTACTAGTAACTAGTTTCTTTCCTGTGCATCTTACGTATTCAAATAAAAAACAATACGGGATTACGATCGATTAAATTTAATTTAATGTAGATCCATTTTGTCAATGTAATATCAGGCATGTATAGTTCAATAAAATAGTGCTTTAATGACTATTAAAGACAAGGCATTGTTATACCTTATAAGAGAGTTAAAAACATGCCGAATTTCAATTGGGGTTGAGAAATGAAACCAAAAGACCACCCCAAAAATCATTTTTTTGTAAACATTTCAAAAACTAAAAATGACTCAGCCAAAACGATTCAGCCAAAAAAATGGAAAGTGTCATGGAACTGATCTGAAGACCTCTAAGGATTTAACTTTATTTAACAAATCGTCATAAGCGTAAAAATTGTACCTAATAGTTTCTTTGATTACCAACATAAACTACAATTTGATACATTCGAATATTTCCGTTTTCTTCCGGGTTTAAAGGCCCATTGAATCTTCAAGGATCTCGGTCCATAATCCTAACAGTCCCAGAGATTTCAAGAACAGATTTGTTATCAAAAAGGGCCAATGTCGCACAGGAACTGTCAGCAGGTCTATAATTACCGTTATATTTATAAATGTGGAATATTCGTGGGGCGTGGGGCGTGGGGCGTGGGCGCCTGCGACACTTGGCTGTCACAGTCAGTTTTCTGGAGTGTCCTGTCCAGTGAGCACTGCCCAGCCATGCCGAACCACGAGACAACGAGTTTGATCGCCACCTACCTTATCCTGGTCCTTCTCTTAGCCAGTCTTTGGCTGTTGTACTCTGGAATGTTCTGAGGTGAACGGTTTTCATTTATTTATTTATTAAATTTGTCCAATATTTTGACACCGACATATTTCTAGAAATTACATTTAAAAAAAGTGAACGCCAGATATAATTAACATTTATAGAAAATTTAAATAAAAGTTTCTTAATTACAGCCGGTTCACACTTACTTACTCTGAGTATTGGCTCCTTGAGACTTTTCTTCTTTTTTTTAATCAATAGCATATAATTTTTAATTACAAAAGCATTTTAACTACTATAGCAAAATGCTTGTGTAAAGTTCGTACATTAAACGTTTATTTAAAACTCGCGCCCGAATGATAATTGGTTAAATAAGAACTAAATTATTAAACACATGGTCAAGTAGTAAAATACCTAAAGATCATTTGACTTTCCCATCTAACTTTTAAAAGTCCTAATGAAACAAAGCGTTCTTCTTTGGACCCAAGGTGTCTATTTGCTATATAATTATCAATTTTAGGTAAATGACACATCATTTTATTAAATACGTTGGTGACATTTCATGATAAGACTCCAAAGATTTCGTTATTTATTTCGTTCTCCCAATTCCAAAATTATCTCTATACAACATAACAATACTATGTGGGTATTTGTATGCATTCAAAGAAATAGCTTGACTTAAAAAAGCGACGATAAAAAAGATCATTAACGTTATTTTTGCGGATGTGTCGATCTCCAGCAGGAAATTGTCTTTCAGAAGCTGTTGAATTTAGAATTTATTTACTTTGAATAGATCTTAAAACCCGACAAGAAGTTAATAAAACTCTGTTTATTTACCGTGGCAATTACTGCAAAAGTTCTTCAAAAAATCTGAGGTTTTCATTTAGAAATTAATTTGACAATTAAAATAAATGCGTTATATATGTCACGGTAAGATTAATTAATTCAAGATTATTAATAATTATCTACTATTATTAATTACCGAAAGTCGAGGTTAAAGTGATAGATTTTGTCAGTTTTTATTAATAATTTTGAAGATTAAGAAAAATTTTTGCTACTTGGTTGGAAACCAACAAAACAACACATTGGTCAGAAGGCTTGAGATTCGTACAGTTTATGAAAAACAAAGCTTTCCATTCAGGAATAAATCCGAGTCCTTATGAAGCTATGTTTGGTTAGGTTAGGTTTATTCACGTTTACCAAAACATGTGGTTATTATTAATAATTTTGTAAAAATATTAATAATTTTCAATTAATCAGATTTACCGTAACATATACACCGTCAAGACTCTCTGCCTAAAAACACTTACGCAGGTAACTGACACAAATATTATTGCATAATATTTAAACTACAAGTTAATATAATCCGCAATCAAATTTCTCAGTAACACATCGTTTCTATAAATGTCCGCGGCTGTTTCTCTTCACGAGATCATAACATTCTAAAATAACTTGTATGATTTAGAAATTCTGCGATATTACAGACGTAATGGATGAAAATATATATTTTTTAAAACATTTGTATGTCTGCCAAGAGGCGTGGTAATGCACATAATTCTATTAAAAACATTTCAAATATGAACACGGCTAATGCAAAATGGCGCCAAAAGTACGACACAGCAAAAAGTGATTTATTTATTAAAGTATATCGGTACCTGGAGATATAGGATACAAATGGCAAATTTGTAAATATTTAACATGCCTGAAAAATTCTCGAATATTAAGCAAAATTAATGTAATTAAAATTATTTCAGCAAAGCAGTGTAACAAATAAAAGATAACATTTTTAGAAACTCAACAGCTGTCAACAGCTTGTCTTTTGCGCGACCAATTTGGCGGCAAAAACATTTTTTTTTAGAGGAAATAAATGCTTTGCAACGGAAAATTTAATACAATGTAGCAAATATTGTCATGATTTTACCTATTTTAATAATTATTAAAATTATCTAACAAAATATTTAATCTTTAAAAGTATTTAGTGTTATGAATGTAATCCGTAAATTAACACAATATTATTCTTACTCTCTACAGACAAATTGTCATGCATTTTGATCCGTTCCTAAACTTGTTAGTTCGCATGGTCAATGGCAATATATTTAATGAATTATAGAAATATTATGTTATCTCGTGGACAGTTATTTTTTTTTTATTTTACGCTCTTCTAGGCCTGGAATTCTCTAATAATCTATATTCAATGATATTACTAAATTTGCGGCCTGCAAAACGAGTCTAAAGTATTGTATTAAAATAAGCATTACAATTAAAAATCATTGTAGACGCCACAGATAAAAAAAATCAAAAGTAGACTCGTAAAGCCCGTAACACGCGTAAAACCTCATTCATAATCCTCAAAAAAAGACAATATGTCAGCTTTAAATAAATCATTGCGGTAATTTCGATGTATTGTCGTGGGATCTGTCAAAACGTTGAAAATAGACACGCCGTGACAAACGTTAGGGACATTTGTCATCTGGACGCAATGTAACATTTCAATAGCGATTAGCCCGCCTCTTAATTAATAGCACAGATTCCTTATACTAATTATCTGTCGCATTTATTTGTACTACATTTTATTAGTTTAAATAAATAGACTTTTTAGACTTGAAATTATCTAAGCCGCTTTTTAATTAGTTCTCACTTTTTGACAGCGGTCTAATACAAATTGAGATAAGTCCGTGATTACGGAAGTAGTTTTTTTTTTAACATGACACTGGGAAATAGTTGTATCTTCTTGACATATATATATAAAAAAAAAACTATTATTAGACGATGAAGTTTATGACAGTTATTTTTTTAATATTTCGTTAATTTGTGTGAATATTTTATGAAAATGTAATTAAATTAAAAATATAAAAAATAAAATAATAATTAGATATATTTAGAATATTTAGGACCAATATAAAGAGATAACTAAATCGAGTAGACTGAGACTAAAGGTTGAAAATACTTTATTATTTAATGGAACATATTATTCAATCGATAAATTTTATAGTTCGTATCTCTTTCAATATGACGACAGTAAATTAAGATAAAATTGGCGGGAATAATGGATAATTTGAAACTATGTTATATTCTTAATGTATCTGCAATAACCTGCGAAAATGTACTAAGAATAGAAAAATGGACATGCCAACTGTTTCTCTTGAAGCTATGTAATTTCGAAACGTTTAATGTTCCACATTATCCAGACGCATTTAAATCTTAGCAAACGTCATCCTACATGTTTATCTAGCCCGTCACAAATAACAATATTTTTCTTTAGAATCACAGTTGTTCTTCTTAAATGTTTACAGCGACCGAATTAAAAATTCCTCGTTAATTTTTATTCAGTACACAGTTTTATATACTTGCGTTCACTTAGCTTTTAATTATTTCGTTATGTGTCGATCATTAACGATTTTATAAACTAAAACAAAGACAGAGACATCGGACCGAACAAAGTCGTATCTTCTTACGTAAAAATACATCACTAAAATAATTGATAAATACACGGTGTTAGGTTCCCGAAAGCGAAGACAGATTATAGTACTCATGATACCTTTGATGATGGTACGGAATAACGTATTTTAAAACGTTTCATTAGCATTGTTAACGCTCCATCATGTTAGTACAGCTAAATAATAAATACATAACTTTATTAAGAAATAGAACCAGGAATGAAACATGATAACAAAAAAACAGCTGCACTACCAAGATAACGCTAATATAACGTTTAAAAAATATGATTCTTTTTAAGTCAGGATCGATTTTTTTCGTGGTGTAAAAGTACTATCAACTGTCTTCGTTTTCGGGAGCGGTCACCTAACACCTGTATTACCTGCTCACTAATTCTCAGACTTTTGCTAGTTAGAAACAATCTTTCTCAAGATATAGGCCCTGTATCACGTTGACCTCTATAATTTCATGGAAAAATGCTAATAATTTGTTTCAGGTAACGGTCGGAAATAGACAACGAGAGACCAATGGAGAAAGTAGCATGAACGTACTACATAAGTTAACTTTAAGAAACCGTAATCTTAGTGAATAAATATAAACCCAAGCATTTAAAATGATTGTCGGCAAACATGGCAACACAAAACGATGAAGCAGTGCTGGGCATTCCAATAATGAAATTACTAAAATGTTAATATAGAAAGACATCTTACTCAATCTTCAATGATGTAACACGACTTTTTGTTTCATATATTCTGTTTAGATTGTTATCGTTATTGTTAAGAGCTAAGAGATTTTGTAATAAAGTTTTTTTATTATTTGTCTTGCGTTTTCTTGTTCAGGTCAAAAAGCATCTTAGAATCCAGCGAGCTAATTTACCGTCTGCTTATTGTAAGAGACAGCTGACGAATTTATTAAAATTGAATTATTTCAGTTAAATACAGGATGTTTAGAAGTGCTCTCGAAAACGATAGGTGATGATAATGACACCTTTGATGAAGGGACGGAATATAATTCGATCCTGACAAAAAAAATATTTTAAAACGTTTTATTAGCGTTATTTCACTCCATTATGTTAGTCCAGCTGTTTTTGTTATCATGCTTCATTGCTGGCTCTTTTTTTTAGTAAACAGATGTATTTTTTATGAAACTATCGTTTTATTTAACTGCACATACAAGATGGAGCGTAAATAAGGCTAATAAAAAGTGTTAAAAATATGTCTTTTTTGTCAGGATCAATTTCTTTTCCGTCCCTACATCAAAGGTGTCCTTAGTACTATCACCCGTCTTCGTTTTCGGGAGCAGTCCTCAAACGCCTGTATACCTGACCCTGCAAACTTCGTTTTACCACAAATATATTGTGCGATTAAAAAATAGGGGTTGATTGTAGAGGTGTGAAAATTTGGCGGTGTGTGACTGGACAACCCCTATCACTTAGGGCGATGAAAATAAGATAATCCGCTAGGATTCTCAGACGTACTGAAAACCGTTTTTGTGACACGGGACTTTTTGTATAAGATATTATTTTTCACGCTCTATTTACTGATTATATTAAACAACCTTAGACTCTACGCTACAATGTACTACTACTGTAGGCAGATATCTCAACGATTCCTGCAAGAACTGAAATGATAAAAGGAATTTCAATACAGATCGGAATGCAATTAGATTGAACTTCGGTCAAGAGGCCAACGAGTTAAATGTAATCAGAAATAGATTTGATATTTGGCCAAAGTCCAGCAACAGACAGCCGGTGAACCACGCTCGGTTCTAGTATGAATGAAATTGTTAGTTCGATAACTATATTTGAAGAGTTTGTGGCGCGGCGTAAAAATAAAAGATTAACACAATTCAAATTTATTACTTCAACGGATCATTGATTAGATATGGCGATTTTTGAGTGTATGAAAAAATAAAATGAAATAAATTAATAGTTTATTTATAATGTACTGAATTACAACTAAAAATGGTCAAACCAACATAATGCGAGCGAAGTCGTGGGTATAAGCTAGCAATCTGCAGTCCTGTTAGTTTCAAAGTCAAGATAAATCATTAAAGTATCAATTTAACTAAGACACCTAACTATTTAGGTTCCTTTCGTGATTTGCGTATTTTATTAACAGATGTGTCACTGTCACCTTCTGACAACGCCACACTCTTGTTATCAACTTCAGGAGCGATACTTGGTTCGACATCACTGTCTAAAGACTTGAGATTTCTTTCGTTCGTAGATAAATCACTAATCGCTTTCAGTTCATGTGATTCCATTATCAATTGTTTATTTTCATCTTTCACATCGTACTGAGCCAATTTCAATCTAGCTGTAGAGGTTGGCTCATCGATTTCATCGTTGGTTACTTCTTTTACATCTCTATCAGTAGGTTCCGGAGAATCTTCGCCATATCGTCCCAAGATATAATCTTCCACACTCCTTATGTGCATAATCAAATTTGAATCTGAGACGTCTTCTTTGTTAAAACTTCTTAATAAAGATATTCGCGATGTATTGCTACTTTGAACAGTTGTTCCTTCAATTTTCGCTAAAAGTGCTTCCGTAGCCTCTTCCTCCTCGTTTAATAACAAATCTTGATCGGTAAGTTTAATTTGAGATTCAGATTGATTTATTTCGCTTGTAGTTTCTTTCGGTAGATTCGATAAAGATTTTTCTGGCTGCATTTCTATAGGTACAGTTTCTGTTGTATCGATAAACGTCACTTCTTTTGTGGCTTCGTTATTGACGATATGGTTAGTGGATAGTTTTTGACTGTCCACAGATTGTGGATTGCTTTCTACTGCGTTTGTTGATCGTTGTAAAGGTACAGTGGAAACACTCTGTCTACTTTCACTTGAAGGTTCTTTATCACTTAAATCTGTTTGGGTATCATCAACTATAGTGACTCTACGATCTTTTTTATCTTTTTCCACATCACCGTCAGGAGAATCTTTGTGCTTTAAAGATCTCTCTATAACTTCTTTGCTATCTGGGAAGTGTTTTAGTAAGTACTCCCACTCATTAAGACAAATGTAGAGAACTTGAGAATTCATTACTGTGATGTAAGAATAGGTATAAGGTAAATTATGTACTAGTCCATGTATCTGAAGAAAAAACAAAACACTGTTTCATGGCGTTTGACGCTTTTCTATACAGTTAACCTCGTACATATAAGTAAATTCGTCTGAATTTCATCACAGAACATCGATACTAAATCTGAGGTTCCATCCAGACCATCTCGACGCCAGGCTTTCGCTGGAGATTTTTCCGAACCGTTACGACATGATGGCTTTCAAGAAACGAGGATATTCCTTTGTGGAAGGTCAGAGAAGCGTCTTCAAGACACCTGGTCTTCCTAATGTCAATGGGTGACGACAATCACTTTCCGTATGCTCGTCCCCGTCCCCCCCCACAATTTAAAAAATATACTTTATTTCATTCATATAAACATTTATATGTAAATAGAATTGACACAAGAGGCGCAATCTTTACAATTTCATGTCTCTCCGCCAGACTCTTGATCCAAATTGAAAATTTAATCTGGGTTATCTTAGATATCATAAATTAAATTTTTAATACTCACTGTTCCAAAAGTTTCTCCAGCGAAATAAAGTCGGGTTGTCGAGTTATGTTCGGACTTCTCTAAAACTCTTCCCGAATGGACAATGTAGAGATTGTCTGTCCTCTCATTCTCTTTCACAACGTACATACCTATTGAAACATTAACTTTTCAGCCAGAGTGTTTATAAGGGCCTAATGGTTGGATGAAGCAGCTGCGATGCCAGAGCACCAGGTTCGACTTCTAGTCGGAAGGGAAATTGCATTTTCAAACTTGTGACGTATGACACCGGATCATACTCAAAACTCTGGCAATGAGAGTTTTTAACTGTATCAAGAGGAATTTCTAATAAATCAAAATGAGGTTCATCCCAGTCCCGTACCGAAGTTCACAGATGGTAAAGTCGTGTATACGAGAGTGTTGTGCGTTTGGAATTTAGTCTACGAATGTCCGAATGCTCGAAGTACAGATCGACAGTAAAATTTATTCTACGTGGCTGAGATAATGTTCGTGATACGTTTTCGTCTAAAAATGGTTATAAATTAGAACATACCTTTTCTATAGGTGTATAGATGTAAATATGCAACTAGCTGACGCAAGAATACTGGCTCGCAATTTCTAAATATAGGATGCTGGAACAGCACACAACAAAAAAGAGATTATGGTTAGTTACGATGCATTTTTATCACATTCTCTAGTCTAGTCTATACAGGGTGTTTGAGGACTGCTCCCGAAGTCGAAAACTGGTGATAGTAGTTATGACACCTTTGATGATGGACGGCAAAAAAATCGATCGTGATTATAAAAAAAGTCATATTTTGATGTTTTTTTTCTCAGTATTTATTATGAAGTTATCGTTTCATTTAGCTGTACAAACATGATGCAGCATAAAAAAAATGTTTTAAAACTATGACTTTTTTATAGTCAGGATCGAATTTTTTTCCGTCCCACCATCAGTATCATAACTGCTATCACCAGTTTTCGTTTTCGAGAGCAGTCCAAAAACAACCTGTATATCACAAAGTAATAAATTTATCACGTTCACGACGATGATATCAGTGACAGTGTAAGATCCGTCGAAATCGATCCGGCCGTTTCCGAATTTAGAACAGACCGACACTTTATTAGTGCTGTTTCTAAGTACCACTTTTAAATAAATTGAGAAAGGCTTGTTCTTACAGCATTCAAATGGTGCAGGTACGCAGCCGCCATTATCTCGAGTTTTAGACAATGGGGCGCGGTAGTCAAAAAATGTGGCAATTGGACCCCGCGAGATTCGGCCCACAGATGCAAAGAATATTTATGCACCAATTTAACAAGATTTTCTGACACGCGATTGTTCTTTAAGTATTCCTGAAAATGTACCCCAAATTTAAGTTACTTTCTAAATCGTATTACAATCTGAAATTTCGAATTCGTGTCTAAAACCGGTCGCAAAAAATCGTTCTATAATGTTGACGTCTATCTAAGACATTTTAGCTTTTAAACAAATAAGTTGATTTTCATGTATTTAAGCGATTGTGATCTTGGATATAATTCATATCTTAAAAACATTTTAAATAGATTTCCTAAACGTTTAATCATATTTTAGTCATTCGGTGCGACAAGACGACAATGTTTTTACCAAATATTTCAATTCAATAATTTTTACTTCTCAGTTTATTTTTGCGTACATTAATTAAATTTAAAGACACACCGTTTCCACTTATTTACTATATGTATAAATAATTTGTTGATTAACGTGATTGAAGTTACGAAACAAGAAATTCTCAAACAACCCTTCAAAGATCTTTACGATGTTAAAACAACTTTACTTCGCCACATAATATCGTTTATAGACTTGTTTGTTTGGAAAACAGTCTTGTTTCCATAAACAAGCAGTCTGTGGTTCAAACAGATCAAACTAGTTATTATTAGAACTCAATTTTAACCAGATTGATATAACTAAAGCATCCCATACTAAAACATATTCCCTGCTTACAAGAAAATTAAAAATAATACCTGGGAACCAAAACTATTTAAGGCGAATTTCGATTATGTACATATGAATGTTTGAAACTATGGATAAATGTATATTT
>JAOSYY010000010.1:8915272-8937922 GCA_025727935.1 Hebomoia glaucippe
GGGTAAAATATTTTTTTTTAATTCCATCCGAGTGTTATAAATATTATAAAAAAACAATCTTAGGTAATTTGCCCATATAGTATACAGGATGTTTGGCGACTGCTCCAGAAAACGAAGACGGGTGACATTACTAATGATGATAATGATAAATATGTCTTTTTAGTCAGGGTCGATTTTTTTCGTCCCTTCATCAAAGGCATCGTTACTACTATGCTAAGTACTATTCTTGTGTGCAATGCCAAGGCGACAATACTGAAAGGTGCGTTAGTAAATATTCCCTACTACAATCTCGTCCGGACTTCAGTCGAAAAACAAATTTCTTCAGTTTAATTTAACTCAAACGACAATGTGTAGAACCCCGTCTATCTTTCTATCAAAAATACTTAAAAATTTTACTTAATAAGAATTATTAGGCGTACATAGATACCAGCTTGTGCCCACGTCTTCGCATACGCTACGAGTTTGTATGACAGACATACATAACATTTATAAGAATAACCGCCAACAGGCATCTAAGATTGATTCTTTGAAAATACACAAAAAGATGCAAAGATAATTATGGCCGACCTCCGGAAAGTTCTGCTGTGTAAATTTGTCGGCGATCCTGAGCAGTTCGCGGCAAGAGTGCGTGTCGGCGAAGGCGCGGATGCCGAGGCAGTTGGAGCAGTCCAGCTGCCTCTTCAGGAACTCGCAGCACACGTCCTGGATTTCTTGCAGTTGCAACAGGCAAGCGGCCGGCAGGAGCGCCTGTTAATATTACAACTGTGTATATAAATAGAGTTAACCTATTAAGAATTTATAAGCGTAAGAAAAAGGACGAGGTGGAATCATCACGGCATGGCGGCCTTCCTGTCTGCCAAGTTGCGCCAATAGTATCTGGCGTTTTCCCACCGAATCGCCAAACAATGACCATATTTGTTGACATTCCCTAATTTTAATGGTGGTTTTAGCATGTCAATAAAAATGAATGGCGTAAGATGGCCAAGGGCTTGAGGGTGACAACGCGTCTCCTACCTGGACATTGCTCTCCTCGACCACTATGTGGGCGGTATAACAGAACTCTATCAGCTGTTCCATGGCGTGCTCGTCCACGTCGCGAATGGTCACCTCCGTGGCGCGGGACTCCGCCAGCTCACCCGTGAACATCGCGCGGAAGTACGGACTGCACGCTGACAGAATCACTCTACAATCAACAAAGAGAATTATTGTGACCTTGTTTTTACAAACTTCATAACTTGCAATGGTTCTATATTACTAATTGGCAAGTGAATTTGTTTACAACGCTGTACTGATTGCAGTCAATTTTTGTATTGAGACAGATCGGACTTAGAAGGCAGTTGCAAGTTGTTTTTTAGCTAAATGCTGAATTCATTCCTGAATCTCCGAGAAAGAAAATATTATTTTGTTGCAATACATTGAAATTGTTATATTTTTTTTTGTATCTACCCTAGAATTGTTTAATGAAATCATGAATAACACGAGTGAAGCCGCGGGCACAAGTAAAGTATGTTTATAAGTGTAATAAGAATCCCGTTCCAGTGTTACCTGTGTGCAAAAAGTTTTCTATTAGCAACATTAAGGACCACATCGCAGAGCTCTCGATGCCGTCGCAAAGCCGACAGCTCGCCGAGAATCGCGCGAGGGTGCTTCTCCGACGTGTGCGAGAGTCGCGCTCCGCCCCCGCCGCCGACTCCGACCACCCCGCCTCCGGGAGACCCGCCTTCCCCCATTCTAGATATACAAAAATAATTGTATACTGTCGCAAATATTTAAATGTCTTTAAATAAATCAGTCACTAAGCAAATATAAGCATTTCATTTTCATTACCAACACATGCACTACAAATATTTTCCCGAATTTAGTTGATATCCAATGTGCACAGTGAAGAAAAAATTTTGAAATTGCTTTCATTATTGCAAGTATAGACAGATGAGTAAAGATTCCCTTGATAGTAAGTAATATCTCAATGATAAGGCTTAAGAATTAATTATTGAAAGATATGGTGACAACCTATTTTATCTGTATGATTGTACTTGTACATGTTGAGCTCGAAACCTTTCTACATATGATTTCATAGTGTTGATACATAAGGTAGTCTCAGAAGACGCCAGAATTTTGCAAATCAGTATCTCTAGTGAAGTTAAATAAAAAAACTGCTTGTTTAGTAAACTTCTATTACGCAAAATTTCATGACTGCCATGGATACTTGTGCCAGAGCCGCAGTTAGGGAGTCTAAAAGCCACATGCTCTAGTCCACACTTTGCTGACAACACCCCATTAACACCAAATAACTAAATATGTTTGATATGGAAACCTACAATCATTTTCAATTGGAAATCATGTTACTGACATCAGCGAGTTATAGACATTAGAATTCTAATACAATTATTAAAGATTGTGCTATGAAAATGACAATAATTTCAAGAACACTCAAGTCTCAAAAAAATTACCTTAGTCACAACTTGACTAGCGTATTGACTGTGTGCAATGAATATATTAGTTAGGCTTTCCCACCCAAACTGCTGAGCCGATATTGGCATAGATATAGATGGATAATTCATGATCGTCACACATTCAAGATATTTTTTATGTGACTCAAACTGGGATTTTGAATTTAGATGAAATTTTTATAATTTAAAGCCCCAAATACAGCAGCGTGCAACCACCAAGCAATGATACAATAATTTTAACAATGTGTAGCTCAATTACATACAACAGGAAACACTAAAGTATTATAGATGATGTAACCAACTGTTCTACAAAGTTTATTATTTTGTGAATGTTTACAGTTCAACTTCATAACAATTTGCTTTCAATTAATTGTATGACTCATAATTTAGTGTCTTTATGCTTTAAAATACTAATAGTACTATACTATCAATACTTTGATAGTTTTGCTCAATCAACAACTTTTAACTACAACTACGTGCACACAGAAGTTTCGCTCTTACAGGCTCATAAACTTTACAATCAAAACACAAATACTGACTATATTATATATGTTCATATATAACTCAATATCAATTAAAGAAAAGGCAAGCTGGTATTGAGAAATATATTAACGACAAAATACTACAGTAAGTGCTTTTCGAATAAAGTTACAAAAATAATACCTTTTATGCCCGCGCGTGTTTCCCAGCTGCAAGCGCAGCGGGGGCGAAGCCCAACCCCACACGGAGTCAATCTGTGACCAACCAGCCCTCACTTAACGTCAAGTTTTCAACGCTTGTCTCACAAAATACAATATTGACCACATTCTCTGAGGCAATATTGATAGCAATAATTAGTTTCACCATATATTAGACATGCATTGTTTTAAAGTTATGGCAGATCTTGCCTTTGATACCGACAAGAACGATTGCATCCAATAATTTATGCGAATGTCAACGATTCGTATTAAAACTTACCTTTAAGGTTTCCTATACCCTGCACAACTAAAATATCCCCGTGAGGAGCGCGAACCTCTGAGTATGCGCTCGAGGTTTAATTATTGTTCATTTACGTATACATCGACTTCTCAATCACAAAAATTTTTATGTTTACTGTTATGTTACTGAGGCAGAGGCTTGGATTTACAATAAATTTACAAGTTTGACTAAAATGCGTTCAGAAGACATCGCCATAAACTGGCCCGTTTAATCATTTTCAATAACATATTGAATCATATGAAACTTCATCAATTTTAGTTATTTTAAATAAATAAATAATTTAAATTACTAATCACACTATTTAATAGGAAAGTTTTATCGATAAAATTTGTCACAATTTATCCTCCTCCGTTTCATAACTTAGCCTTTTAGTGTACTTCGGAACGCACTCTAAATTGAAACATACGTCAAAATTGCATATGATTGCAACACAGATTGTATCTAGGTCTATAAAAAAATTTGAAAGGACGTCTTACGAAAGCTTCAAAATTTCGCAACAGCTTACATTGTTACATCAAATTCCAACAAAATTTATTGTTTACTATATTTGCATAAGTAAATACATAATACAGACATATCATAAATATATGAAATAGTTAGAAATATATTTTATGAAATGTTTTAAATAAGTAAAAGTATACACTAAATAATTCTATTTAATCTGCAATCACTTTCTGTCATTTAAGACGTTTTGACAAGTTGAAACGATTTGACAAGGGAACAGCTGTTTGTCTAATCACAAAGCAAGTATAATTTTCAGCGTTTTGGCCACAGGAACTTAATTTGTTAAAATTGAATTTGGAGAAAAAATATCAATATGTCTATAGCACTTCTTTTAGAAAAGTATGATGTGTCAACAGAGGAAGGTCTTCAGAAAGCATTAAACGATATAGAAAAGGAAGAGGTCGGTTTTTAATATGCAATTTAAAATTGTAATTTTAAAGTGTTTACAGTTCTTTAAAGTATGTTAACTATTTTTTAGACAGAGGTAAACGATTCTTTATCAAATGCTCTGTCCAAAGCATGCATCATAGAAGGAAGACTTCGTACGGCCAGTCAGGCTTACACGAAATTAACTGAAGTCAAAAATGAGGCTCAAGTTGCCGCCGATATGGTACATAGAACTGCCGCGTTAGCAAAAGACGTGAGCGCGAAAGTACGGCAGTTGGATCTTGCCAGAGTAAGTGCAAAAGAAACTCAAACAATTTTTAATTTATTAAACTTGCATGTTATACTTATATACAAACTTTTTTGTTAGATCTCGCTCGAATATATTCTAAGAAAGCCCAGACTGTGACCAAATTCATTGTCTTTTTAAATCTTTACAATGAGCACATTTTTACTTTTTATTATATCTGTCATACTGTCTACTTATGATAATAAAGAAATCAATTTACTATCAAATATTAAGATAAAAATTCAGCTATTTGAAAATTTCTATGCTCTATCTATAAATTAGATATACTTTAACCAAGTATTTATAACATAGAAAATATGTTATTTATCCATATATTTTTTTTATTAAAACCTGTTTCAAACAGATTCACTAATTTTATTGAAAAATAAATATAAAATTAAAATCTACAACTTTCAATTCCAGTCAAGAGTTGCAGAATGTCAGCAAAGAGTGCACGATTTGATAGACTTAAAAGTATGCAGTGCGGGCGTCAATGCTGCCATCAAAGCGCATGATTATGAAACAGGTTTGCTAATGTTTTAACTACATATTAAGAAAGTTTGTCTGTTTCTTTAAAAAGTATACCTCTAGGTATTCATAATAGAAACACAGCTTATATAGATTTAGTCTATTTGAAAAGGCAATACAAATTTGATTGGACAATCTCAGGCTGACAACTGCAGCGAGAGAGCATAATATAGCTCTCTTTAGGCTTACTAATTTCTTATTACTGCTATTTAACAATGTATTTACTACACTAATTTCGCGTATTAATCTTTCTTTATTGTCAATTTACAGCGGCTGGACATATTTCGCGTTTCCTGAGCATGGAACCTGCGTCCGTTGCAGCTGCTCGCGCTAGAGGTGACAGCGACCCTCGCAATGATATCACAGCAGCGGCTGATACACTGCGAGAACATCTCATTAAGAAGTAAAATTATAATATCCATATACTCATTTTCAGTTTTAGAAAAACTTTAAAATTTCCGGATCTTCTCAATTTCTTTACTTTTTATTAACTATGAATACGTAATCATTGTTTTTAATATTTCCAGATTTGAAGAAGCGGCAAGAAAGGAAGACAATGCTTCTATTGAAAGGCTGTTCAAACTGTTCCCTCAGATCGGATGTGCCGAGCTGGGTGTAGATATGTTCAGCAGATATGTTGCTTCACAGGTCAACTTTGAACCACTATACTTAAGTGAACTATTTAATTTTAATAAATCTTTTTGATGATATTTATCATTTTGTATATAAATTACTTGCAGCTAGAGACGAAGATCCGTCGGGCCAGCGTGGTGTCAGGTGGGGCGGGCGGAGAGACGGCCGCTCACGCGGACGCGTTAACGCGCGTACTGGAAGCGGGCGCGGCCGCGGTCGAGCGGGTCCGCTTACTAAGCGCCGACGCACCGCAAACACTGCCTACGGCTGTAGCGCTCATACAACCAACCGTGAGTATAATATTACGAGCCCAAACACCAGTGAAAGACTCGTCGAAATTGGTGCAGTCGTTTCGTAGATTAGTTATTAGGAGCAGACGGTTTTTTAAATAAATTGTGCTCTTGTTGTAAATGCAGTACATACTTTAAATTTATTTAGTGAGAAAGGTGTTATTTTAATATTAATTATATATATAGATATAGATTTGACTTAAACGTCTTATTATTCTGTTTTATTATTTTCAATTGTTAGGTCGTCAGATTCTTAGTCTTAGTACTTAAGCCTACATTCCAGACCTGAAAATGTATTCTTTGTCTTTCCAAGTGACTCTGATTCACGACGGTTAATAAACTATTTGCAGATATGCAGCGGTGTGCGGACGGTGTGTCGGTCGCTGGCGGCGACGCGGCGGGCGGCGGGGGCGGAAACCCGTTCGCCGCTGGTTGTGGAGCCCGCGTTGAACGAACTTGCGCTAGCGCACCACCGCTTGCAACTCTACTTCGCTTTCCTGCGACGGCGGCCAGAAGTTAGTGTCTCGTTAACTACTCTTTGGTTTTTGACGTATACGCTATATTTTAGTTTTTGAAATGTCGTCTATATGTTGTTGGTGTACCTTGCTTACTTGTTTTGTACAGTTGAGCTCCAATATGGATGAAGCCGCAAAGGCAAAATGCGCAGAGACCATAGAGAAAATCATAGCAGAGAGCGACTCAACTCGGACAGCACAGGACGTGTTGGGACACTACCTGACGCTTGAGAGGTAACCTAACTAGTACATATACATTGCGGTGCCCCGCGGATTCATCTGCGTCAAAATAACATTACCAATTATATCCTATTTGTTTTTATGATATATGAGCTATATTTATACAGGCTGTTTGGGGACTGCTCCCGAAAACGAAGACAGGTGATAGTACTAATGACACCTTTGATGAAGGGTTTTATTAGCGTTATTTCGCACTATCACGTTAGTTCAGCTGTTTTTGTTATCATGCTTCATTGCTGGTTCTTTTTTTAGCAAAGTAATGTATTTTTTAATAAACTATCGTTTCATTTAGCTGTACTTACAAGATGGAGCGTAAATAATACTAATAAAAAGTGTTAAAAATGTCTTTTTTTAGTCAGGATCAATTGTTTTTCCATCCCTTCATCAAAGGCGTCCTTAGTACTATCACCCGTCTTCGTTTTCTGGAGCAGTCCCCAAACAGCCTGTATAACATTTCATCATAATACCTTCAGGAGTTTTCGCATGAAAAAGTAACAAGAATCCATACTTACAAATTTTCGCGTTTATAATGCTAGAAGAGATTTATTGATGGAATGAAAGTAAAGAAATTGTAACTGTATTTTTTTACAGTGAAACTTTTATTATATCGCCTCAAACTTTTTTGTCAAAGTATTGCATGTCGCGTGACGGCGAGAAAGGCGCTCGACAGAGCAACAGAGATAGACTATCACTCGTTCGTGCCAGTGCTCCACGCTATGTGTTTGTTTTTTTTATCTAAATGATAAAAGAAATGGTTTCATAAAGCCACACAATATTTTTTATTACAGGTATTATTTGGAAGAGAGCGTGAACAAGGCGTTGAAACTGTCCAACCCGCAGCCAGGCGTCACCACCTCTAGCCTGGTGGACGACGTGTTCTTCATAGCCAGGAAGGTTATCAGGTAACGTCCAAGACTAAGTCACCTCGGCTTTAAAACGAAACAACCGCATCGAAATCTGCCTATTCGTTTAGGAGTCGTGTATTAATGTCAATTAGTTCACGATGCACACAAATGGTGGCATTAGTGAGTTTACAACTGCGAAAAATAGCGTAGTTAGTATTTTATTCAAAAACTTTTAAAATACACAATTGTGGTTGTAACTAGTACTGACCAGCCTAAGCTGATCTCTATTCACTATCATTCATAGTATGGATCTAAGGCCAATTAACATTGGACAACTACATAAAGCTGTTCGCTCTTTCTTTATCTTACTATTAATATCTATTCAAAATAATCTCATAGGCCGCAACATAATGTTGATTTTTGGTCACCGCCGGAGGTCCCAAAAACTCAAGTTTATTTTCTAAATTAATATAATTATAAAATTAAATTGCAATTTTGAAGCGCGATGCTTATAATACTTGCTAAAGCTAAGTCTTAATTACGATTCATTTATATTCACACCGTTCTCCCATTACGTCTGGTCAGAGTATTCGGCCAGGGCTGCCCACGTACCGGATCCTCGGGGCTGCCACGTTTCTAACCAGACATATTAGTGTGCATTACGTAACACGTTTTACCTTTTTATTTTCAAACCGATTGAAATACTACACTAGTTGTTAATTTAAGCTTGCAACAATACTATGGGGAAAACCGCATTCAATTCTCATATGTCTTCACTGTACAGACACCGATCGGTTCATTTTTATTATATTATAGGTGATATTCGGGATAACTCACTAAAATTGGTTTAGCTGTTCTCGGGGTTTCAAATACATTATAATTCATAAACGAGAGAAGTACTTTGAGCACAGTAGTATACGGTTAATTAATGAAAGACATGATAAGCTCTATTTTAATGATCATTTATTTTAATAAATCTACCACCGATTCGGAAAACTTATGACTGAGAAGAATCGGCAAGAAACTCAGAATTAATTATATGTAACCTACGTAATTATTCTAATCGTTATACTTATGGTACATATACAAAATTATTTATATATATATTGTTTATATAAAAAAAATAGTTTTGTTTGTTCAGATGTTTTTACGTTATGAGCGAATAGACAATGCTTAAACGTTGTATAGAAAAACAAAGGCATCAGCGTTATAATTCTATCTAAATTGGATATTTTTTAAAAACCCAGATCTTTCACGACTTCTCTATGTTTCTATAACGGGTGTTGGGAGACCGCTCCCGAAAACGAAGACAGATATCTGGGTCAGAATCGACCCAGACTAAAAGAGAATCATATTTTTAAAACGTTTTATTAACGTTTTTTCGCTCCGTCATGTTAGTCCAGCTGTTTTTATCATGTCTGATTTTATATTCTATGTTTTATGAAACGATTGTTTCATTTAGCTGTACTGATGTGATGGAGCGAAATAACGATAAAAAAATTAAATATGATTTTTTTGTTAGGATCGATTTTTGTCCGTACCATCATCAAAGGTGTAATGAGTACTATCATCTGTGTTCGTTTTCGGGATCGGTCCCCTAACACCCTGTATAATCTCGATTGGAATCAACACTAAGAGTTAAAATACAATACTTTTTCAAATAAAAATCACAATTTAAAAATGTACAAAATTCTCAATTGTCAAAAACATGATTTTCCACCGATCTTCGTATCGCCCAAGCAACAAAATCAAAACCGTATCTTTGACAACCTAGTTTCCATATCTCAACTTTAAAACTACAAATTCTTCTGATATTTCTATTCTACTCTCGGCGGAGACGAAGCCAGCAAATCGGTTTTGCAAAAAGCTTTCTTCCCGTCCAGTTGGTCAATAAATCCGCCATCCAGCACAACTGAAACCTGTACTCGAACCCAGAAAAAATATGGTAGCAAGCTAGTAATATTAATATAACTACAAAAATAATATATCACTAAAACCGTCGATGTGTTATTTTCTGTCGTTGGCTCGGAACGAACAGAGTAGAACTCGGCCGCCGCTCTCCAGTACTATGCAGCTGCCGTTCGCGTCCTTGAAGCTTATAAGCCTGGTGTCGCCTTCCTGGCCCACACTGACCGCATAGGTGCTGCTCGACGAGCGTATCGTGCTGTTCGCCTGATCCACGTACGCAGACACCGGGTCGGTGCTGTGCTTGTATATGTGGTAGGCGGCTGAGACCCTGCCCCCGAACCTGATCCTCGTCGAACGTATGGCCGACACCAGCTGGCTGTCGGAGAGCCCGCTTTCAAGCTTTTGAACTCCGACCATGTCGTGGGTGTCGGCCAGTGTCAGCATTTCATTCAGTTTTTGTCTGATTGCTGTCGGGTCCCGGAACACCTCATTGCTGGCCTGTTCCCCTGTACAAAATAAATTGTTTACAATATGTATTAACGATATATAGGATACGTCATAATTATTTGTGTATTTTATACTCACTCATCCAGATGGATTTATCCTTGTTGCGCGGTAACACCCTCGTTCCCTCCGCGAGGTCCCTCTTGATGTCGGCGACGACGTTTTCAACGTAGCTCATCACGAATTCGCTGTACGCGACCAATTCGCTCACGTTCCGCGGGTTCAGATCCGAAACGAACCGCGTCATCTCGCCCATGTAAACCTCTCCTTTCACCATCGCCACATCGCTTTTGAACGTGTACAGGCGGTCTCTCTCGTGGGGCATGAGCTCTCCGTTGAGAATGTTGCGCAAGTTGGTGTTGTTGCCCGCGTTGCTGAGTGCCCACGCGACGCTCTCCCTTCTGTGGACTTCGAATCGCAGTCTCAGTTTGCTGATGCAAAACTTCACGGTGGCCGCAGGAAGGTTCTTACTGGCGCTGCATTGCTCCGCCGTCAGTTGGCCGATCATCTGAAGCATTTGTCGACAGTCATCCACAGCCAGGCTCTGCATTTTCACTATGCTGATATCCACTTTACCGTTTAAAGTGACGGTTGTACGCCCCACCCTGCAGATTCCTGTAACGTGACAATCTTTAAACAAGCCACGTTCTTGGAGCACCAATAGTTCCGAGACGGACCAGAGACTGGTCGTCGACACGTCGATTTTACTCAAATGTTCGCCGAAAAATCGGATCATGGACACAGATAGCTCAGGCATTTGGTTTATACGAATCGGTGGGGCGCTGCCCAAGACGAGCGACCCTCCCCTCAGCGATATATCGCCCGTGCTGGCGAAGTTGGCGTCGGCGTATCTTTGCCACATGCCCAGGACCAATTCGACGGTCTCTTGTCTGCTCAAGTTTCCCGCCTCGGATACCCTGTTGAGGCCCGACAGGAGCCGTAAGTCATCCCTCAGAAAACTCCGCAAGTTGGAAAAGGCCTCCACCTGTTCCGAGCTCATGTTGTTGACAGTGTCGTAATAGCGCATGCCGTCGATCAACGCTTGCGAGTATTCTTGTATCGATACGTTCGATTGAGACGCCGCAATAAACTGGCGCAGGAGACTTGCATCGTTATTCACTCTGTTTCGTACTTCGTCCAATCCTTGTTGCGCCTCGGGAGGCAGTTCATTGTTGATTCTGTTGAAGGCCTGGATTTCGGCCTCTCTGATTAAAGCCCCTGCAGTTTTGTATGTGAACACCCCTTTAGTCCAGAAGGCGATGGAAGCCAAATGCATCAGAACGTCGACGGCAGACAACTCGTCGTAATGAGTGATCAAGTATATGGAATTGTTTACGATGGCCAACGTGCTGAGTGTCAAATTCGTCCCGTTGGCGACATTCGTCAGTATTCTCAGAGCGTTCGATATATCTCTGCCGCGCGCCGCCAGAGACGTGAGCCTCATCGTCGCGCCCATAGCCCCGAAACTGGCAATATTGGCGGCGATACCGATCCATAACATTCTCGATTCAGAATTAGTGAACGGATTCACGGATTCGCCGTGCGTCGCTCTATCTATTAACTGATTGGAGGCCCTGGCAGAACCCCAGACGGCGCTGGCCACTCCGACCACCACCAAGGGAGCCGCCAGGCCTCCGGACGCGAATAGCAAGCCCACGCCTGAAGTGATCCCGGCGACGGCGCTCACCGTGTCCACAGCCTTCGCCGCCTGCGGGCCGAGCCGCGCCGCCGGCGTGTCATCTACGTAAACATGCGAATATTTGTAATTCGGCCTCAGCTTCAACTGCAGATTAACCGGATATAACATCTTGCACGGAGGCAGTTTGCTGTTGTTGTACCAGTCGCTAACGCTGCTGTAGTACCTACCGGCATTGTCCACATAGTACTTTTTCGAATCTCGGTAACGGTGTACTCTAAAGACGGGAAGCTCGTAAAGCTTTCCTTGGAAATAGAGCTCAATGGGTAAGATGGTTACGAAGTTTTTATCGTCTCCGTCGCAGCAACTTCTGATGGCGTCGGCTATGGCGTTTATTGCTTCTAGAGACTTGCCCCCGAAAAACACCAACTCTCCGTTGAAGGCTCGTTCTAATTCGGATTTCGACCACGTCAGCGGGTCGCGTATCGGCAGCCCCATCGCTATGCCGATCGTGTTCAAGAGGTTGGATCCTCCTAACAGCTGAGGAATATCACCTTGCAGCTCTCCGCCTCGGTTGAGATATTTGTCCACGTTGTCGATGGCCTTGGTGACCCACTCGCTTTCACTGACCTCCATGTTAGTCGATCGGGGATGTACAGTATTTGAGTAGACGTTCAGAACCACCACCAATGGCTTGCTTGCAAGCCGGTGTGCTTTTGTGCGAAATTAGGACGGTGCCCGGTTTCCACCCAAATTTTCAGGCACCGGTCGAATTCGTCGACCTCTCCGCCCTCTTTTAATTCGGCGAGAACTTTGTCGAACGAGCTATCGATGCCGGCGAATCCTTTCAAGAGTACTTCGACGCCAGTTCGCACTTTGCAAATGTTGTCTGCGGAGCCCACTAAATCCAGATTAATACGGAAACTAGGATAGAGAGATATGAAACATTCCAACCAGGTTTTGTTGTTCGTAATCAGGTTACAGATTGTGGCCGCTTCCCGGTGACTTTTGATGTCGTTAAACTGCCACTTGACGCTGAGGCCGACTTCGTGCAGTTCCTCGAAGATATCCTCTCCGATACGGAACCACTTCGTGATTTTCCTTCCTTTGACTTCTTTGGGTTCCGATTGAAATTTTGTGAATAGGCTGATCAGTGTTTGCAGGCGTCTCCTGCACATGTCCGATCCCATAACCTGTAAAACACGAATTCCGATTACAATAACGTCCAAATATAAACAGGAATCCGAGTGACGAGATCAAAACGGGAGCTGAGAGGAGAAGAATCGAAAGTGTATTTAAAAAAAAATTAGTTACGTAATCGATTTGTTGTAGATCGATTAAAAATTATTTTGTTCAGATTCTCGAAATGTGACGATCGCGTTATTTAAATGCGTAGTAGTTAGTGCACAAAATGATCCTATTGAAAATTAGGTGTGGCCACGCTTGAACTTATAAAATTTGATACAAAGTAGGCACTCAAGTCATTTTATTACATCAATATATCAATTGATTTCAATCGTAAATGCCGTTAAATAAATAATAATCGATAAGACCGATGATAAGGTGCTTATGTTGGATTTCCTTCGAATATAAATAGAACATATCAAGTTCTCAAACAGTGATGCATAGGACTAGGTATTGATGATCAAACACTTAAAAACACGTCTGTGTTACTTTGTAGTTAGAACGTGAACTTAGCAAATGCTACTTATATGACCGGTGTGAGGGACAAACTAACATATCATAGCATAAAAGATACGCTGTATTTTAATAGTTTTAAGGTACACAATTTCGTTGTACAGTATTTTAGGCTACGAAAGCTCCCAAAAGGTCTATAGTCTATAGTATTTCTCGAGAGTAAGGTTACCCAACACTGAATAATTTTTCAGTTATCACCAGTAGTTTCTGTGATAAGCGCGGTCAGTCAACCCACCAGTTAAACAAACGGACTCAACTTAATAATGAATCTAAGAGGGCTCACCGGGCCTTACATCTCTCGAATTCGGCGATCTCTGAATTTTATTTTATTCTAACATAGAAATGAGTTCTAAAATTAGCCGGCCGCATGGTGTGCAAAACATAAAAGCGGTTACGGAATAATTTATTAGACGCGTCTGCTGATTGTTTACACTCCGTAGCTGGCTCATTTAACATTGTTTGCAATCGACTCACGAACGCCCGCCCGGCTAGCAAGTCCAACCGATTTTAACACTCGCTATACCTATGCCGGACCCTCTACGACGACTCCATTAACTTGCAACGTTCGTTAACGTAATAAACAATCGGCAAAATCGTCAAAAAGTAAGTTTATTCGTGAGTTTTTCTCGCCTAACCCCAGCACAGTACAATCACTCTCGGTGAAAGCGTGTTCCTTCAGAACCTTCTATAGGGCAGTGGAGGCCTGACGCCTACAAGGGTTTCGCTGAGAAAACTATTAATTGCTTGGAATATCTCTAAACGAGGCGAGGCCGGTGGTGTTTGAGTAAACTTATATTACTGCGTATTTAGACGGCCTAATCCTATCTGCAGATAACAATATGTCAGATTGTGGGGACTTTTTGTTATCACGTCTTTCGGCCGTTTTTTATATTCGACAATTATCTGAGAGATTTGGTGACATAACAATCAAATGAAACGTGCATAATTCTATATTTTGAATATACAGGATGTTTTTGGACAGCTCCCGAAAACGAAAACAGGTGATAGTAGTTATGACAACTTTGACGATGGGACGGAAAAAATTCCGATCCTGACTATAAAAATGTTTTTTTTTTCAGTATTTTTTATGAAATTATCGTTACATTTAGCTGTAGAAACATGATGGAGCGTAAATAACTCTAAAAAAAACGATTTAAAAATATGACATTTTTATAGTCAGGAGTGATTTTTATTCCCCTCCAATCATCAAAGGTGTCATAACTACTATCACCCGTTTTCGGGAGCAATCCAAAACACCCTGTATATACTAATTATCTCTATCTGTACAATATTAGCAAATTATATGATCGATACCTAGAAGTGGTAGAAACGAAGCCGCGCCCAAAAGCTTGGCTTTATTTAAAAACAGCAAATTGACGTACTTACGGATATAAGCGATTGTTTTACGGTGACTAAATTAATATTAGGAAGTACAGGTCTGAGTCTCAGTATTATATAATATTACTTGCTGTGGCTAAGGTTTTTGTTATATTAAATTATTATTTGAACAGTTTGTGCTTCTAACACAGTGCCATCTATTGAATACCTACTCAATTCAGTCAACAGATATTGTCGTCTTTTAGAATCGTTTGGAACTAAAAGATAATTTTGACTCTCAAATGTACAAATAATAATTCACAATAAAATAATATTCCTACTATACTGTAAATTGATAATTAAACTATCCTATCTCTTAAGCTGGAGCATAGCACTCATTTTAAAGAAAAAAACATTAAAATCCCGGACAAACAACGTGACACGTAATTTATATATATTACAAGATAATCCTAAATTTATAAATTATATGTACTGAAGTGAGAAAAATGTGGATACGGGCTTCGACGCATAACAGGAGATTACTTGAAATAATAAACAATGCCTAATTAGTATAATTTTAGACCCTCAACGTTAGACATAAAGTGTATTTTAGCATACGCGGAAAAAGATTGGAGGAATTATTTTCATCTGTAACATTTAAACATCGTTTTTCATACAAGAACCTACTGCGTGTTAACTGCAAAGTGCTTGACGAACGTTAAAATATAATTTTATATCCAACTGGAGACAGTCGTAGATGTTTATTAAGGTGATTTGTAGATAAAACTATATCCATTTGACTTTGAACTTCCGATAGTGTTCGCCGCCGAATACATAATACGGCTTACCTTATTGGTGATTAGAAGTTTTGGGCTTTTGGCGCTTGGCTGTTTTATTAGTCAGCGATAAGACTCACGCGCACACTCGCGGCGCGCGCTCCCGCCGCCAGAGTCTCGAGCAATGGGCGCGCTTCGTTCATTTATCGCGAATCGACGTCCGCTATAGCTAACCTATACATATGTGCGCATAATTCTGCATTGCCATATCGCCATTTCTAAAATGCAGCTTTGTCAATTATAGCCCAAAAATGGTAGAACTAAGAAAATTCCAAACAATGAAACATTGGTAGAAATGTTCGGGACACCTTCCATTTCATATCAAAGTTTCTCTAAAGTTGTTTTTGTGCTTTTTCCATATAATTGACGAGTTTTATCTGAAAAATAAATGAATAAAATTTATAGATGTGTTACCTACAAAAATTATCTGAACACATTTTCTCTAAGAGCCATAGTTTCTGAGATAATTCAATATGTTAAAATATTTATTTTCTTCAAAATGCTTAAGCATTTATTAGTATTTGTTAAACAGGATCGCCATACTATACTGTTTTTTGAGGCAAATAAAAAAAGGAAGAAAGACTACCTTTATCGAGACTTTTGATAAATAGAATTGTTTCTGTTTAACAATTGTTTAAGAATTAGAATAACTAATTGATTGCAGGAAATTTATTATTTAGTATATACTATAGTAATTTTAAAAAATATTGGTATTTTTCTTAGAATTATAAATTTTGCAATATACAAAATAAAAAAATATATGTATAATACAAAATTTTAATTTGATACATAATACTTAAGTTATATATTGTCTAGAAATTTTTTTCTCACTTTCTAAATTTTGCCGCCCTGGGCACTAGCCCCGACTGCCCCTAGATTAAATCCACCACTGTGTAGCTTCGCCTTATACGTAGACGCGGAGTTTCAACGGGGAGTATTGAGGGCGTCTGCTGCGTGGTCAACGAGACGGGAGCGCAATTGGAGCGCGCTGCCGCCGCCCTGCGCCGCCGCCTAGCCGCGCCGCCCGCGGACCCGCTGCCCTTCCCGCCGCCCCGCAGGCTCGCGCCCTACAACCCTCTTGCGAGGATCTCGAAAGAACTCGAAACTCTCTACTTCGTGAGTAACAAAGAACGCATTACGGAATTGCACCCATGTATACTTTTTAACATACCTTTTGCCCACGACTTCGCTCGCGTCCTTCTCGATTTTGTCTACCACTCCCAGTTCTACATAGTTATCAATATAATCTAATATATAAAATTCTCGTGTCACAATGTTCGATGCCATACTCCTCCGAAACGGCTCGACAGATTCTTATGAAATTTTATATGCATATTCAGTAGGTCTAAGAATCGGCTACTATTTATGTTTCATCCCCATAAATGTAAAGGGTGGTTCACCCCTAAATTTTTTTTCTTATTTTTTAGACAATATATTTTGTTTCCATTTTTTTATGATACAGCACATAAAAATACATACCACCCCAAATTTTCACTCCTAAATTTTATATATTTATGTGGCAAAACGACGTTTGCTGGGTCGGCTAGTAATATATAATGTAAAATATATGGGGTCCATACAACAGGCGCACATGAGCGAGGCGGAGCAGGGCGGGGATTGGGCCGAACGGTTGGCGAGTGATGCGTGCGCGCTGGCCGAGACGCTGTGCCGCGGGGCCAGTGAGCGTGACAAGCTGCGCTCTTGCGCAGGCGGCTTCGCTGGCGCGGCGGCCGCCTTCCGCAGCGCCGCGCAGCTGGGCCGAGCCGCGCTGGCCGCTGCGCTGCATCACACGCTGGCGTTGTGGGCGCAACATCTCGTCGACCCGGACTTAGACATCGGTAGCTAATGTTTTTTTTAACTAAAACGCATTCCAGAAGTTGCTATTGAGGTCTCAGTAGCGATATCTTTTTGAAAGTACCTCCGTTTATTATGTTGTATAGAATAAAGACTACCGTGTCATAACAGCTGTTTGAGAGTGAAATTCCGTCAGTATTGGTCTAGCTGTTTCGAAGATTCGCAGGACCGATGAGACAGACAAAAGTTTTATTAACTGTATTTCTCTTAATAGTACCGTATATAATTTTATGTTTATTGAGAATAGTCTTGTTTTGATATTGCAAACAGACATACTAACTTTATTTATTAGTATATCAGAGTAATAGTATAAGATGTACACAGAGGAAGCCGAGGAGGAAGCCAACGCTTTGCCCGCGGCCTTGGATGTTCTCGCGGAAGAGGCGCGTGCGCAGTTGCCCGCCACCGCGGACGACCTGCTCGCGGACCTGCTGACAGAGCTCGTAGCACGCGCTCAGAAGATTATGCTCACAAATCACTATAATAGGGTGAGATTTACCTATATTTCTATCTCTAGTTTACACCGCTATCAGTATTAATAGTGTGAAACACGTCTTACATGGAGAGTGTTTGTCGCTCGCTTTGGGAAGAGAAAACATATTAAAGATGAAAAATAAATAAGGCTTAAGGTTGGCAACGCGTCGTCTAGATCTACTGATCTGGGCGGTGTGCTCGCTTGCCTTTGTCCTATTAAAAAAATGTAGGAAATTGCCGTTACCGGTGGTTTTGCTAGAAGAATAGATAATTAATTAAATTGGTCATTGGGTGAACTCGATATACGGTCAGCGCTTTCAAATCGTGTGTCTTGCCAAGAGAATCTCTCTATGTTTTGTGTGAAGGAAAGCGGAACGTGCGTGGAACGGCGCTGCCGGCGTTTGAGCATGTGGGCTGGCAGCAACGCGGGAGCTGCGCGGGAGGCCTGCGCCCGCTTGGCGCAGCTCGCGGCCTTGCTGGCTGCGGAGCGTCCAGACGTGCCACCCGCCCCGCTTCTACCACCTGCGCTCATCAAGCAAGCGCTTAGCACCAGGCACGTACAATAAGCGATAGATACCTACCAAAGACCCATCAGCTAGGGTATTTCAACGCCTAGAGTAGTAGAAACCCCCCCGGTTTCTACCTTTCCCGGCCTAAAAGCATTAAATGTCAAACAACTCCATTGGCTCATTGTTACAAACTGAACAGGAAAACAAGCAATAGGTCAATACACCATATAAAATGATCTATAAATGTGATGTGAAAATGTTTTATTTTATTTTTGCAGAACCGATTTCAAGCTCGAGGATATAAAGCGTCTGAAATTCTAATTAATGAAAAAAAAATAAAGATTATATTTTATTTAACATTAAATCTATTAAATTATCATTATGCATTTATAATAAATTCTTAAGAAACTTTTCACGTTTAATTTTTTCTGAATTAAAACTTATTCTTTGCTGTTTGGATATTATTATTATCTGTGATCTATTTTGTCGAAGTCTTGTTTCGACTTACATATGCAATTTTAAAAATCATAAATTCCTTAAATGGTTTTTTAAGAGATCGTTGTCAATAAAAAGAAATTATAATTCATTAAAAAAAATTCTAAGCAAACTGGTTAAGACGTACCGATATCCCAAACTGAAACTAGTTTAAAATATTGGTGTAGTAATTTTAGCCAAAATAGCAACATTTACGTTGTGTTTAATCTGTGCACTCTATATTTTCAATGCATGGGGAATTACCGGTACCAGACACTTTGACATCTCGATGTCAGATTTTTTGCAGTACCTTTCATTAGTCTGTGATATTATATTATTGAATATCACAGACTAATGAAATCAATGATAAAAAATAAAATTAAAGTTATACCTTTTAAATTAAAAAATAAATATGGATTATATTTACACCACAGTTTATACTGAATTGGATGAGCTTTCTAAAAATGAAACTTAATTTTGAGATTATCCATATCTGACAAACGAGACAGAATTCTTCATTTTCCTTAAAATAGCATAAACAAACAGGAACTCGAAATAAATAAAACAATTTACCGAACAGTTTATTAAACACTTCAAAGTTATAACAAAGCGTAAATATTGCAAAAATAAAATGCGTACAGTAGAATACTAGTTGTCGGTGTGTACCCGGGCTATTGTTAAAAAAGCGTGATATAATACTCGAAAAGTGCTTCGTAGTTTACATACATCACCTAAATTACTGTCAATATTAAAAAACATTTCTTAACACGTTATCTTAGGCTCCAGTATGTATAAAAACGACGGAATGATCTGCGACTTTAAATAAGTTGTGCAAGGACTGACATCAATCAACTCTATTACAAATATATTTGGTGTTAAGGCACTTCTTAAAGCATTAATTTACAGAACGAATTCGTTACCTCAGTGCTTGACTTTTTTATTGCATACAATTAAAATTTTAATGTACTTCCTATATAGTAACGGACATAACACGAAAATAACATTGTTTACAATTTTCGTCTGTCTAGCTCTTTGATCCGGATAAACTCTGAAACGGCTGGATCGAGTTTGACAGAACTTTCACTGGCTAATGTAGTAAGTAGACATTTCAATTATTATTATGAATATACTTAAATAAGGAACAAATCGCAAGCACAGTTAGTTCAAATTTAAAAATCGGTAGATAGAACAAACAAGCACTGAGGCGAACGATACAACTGTTTACCGGCGGGTGATTCGATGACCGTCAAACATTTACTCTTTTTAGATATGCTGATAAATTATTTAATCTGTATATAGTAAATATGACCTTAGGTTAGATAAATTCCTAAACAAATAACAAATAGTTACATAGCAAAACTTAAAACTATGAATTAATACAAAAGTAAAAAAGATTTTGGCCAAAAATACTATTTCTGTTTAATACTAGGCAAATCTTGTGTAAAATTTAAATGGACACATCCGTATCGTTTCCAACGTATGAATATAAAAATAAACAGACATACAGCCATCTGCCTGTATTGCATTACAGATATTTTCCTGATTGTATAAAGAAATATAGTATTTTTTGCCTTATTAACAAATAACTAAATACAGGTACAAAAATTAAAACTTAAAATTATGTTAATTTATATATAGTGAAATTTCTCCTTAAAAAGAACCATCTTGATTAAATTGTTAAGTACTCCTCCTTTATTCTGAGGTTAGTTAAAAAGTAATCATATTTCTCAGTTTGAGCGAAATTACCCTGCTTAATGTGGGCTAAAAATAAAAAATATTTCAAAACTATTTATTAACACTAGAATTACTGAACCAAATTGACAATTTTTATAAAGCTTATGTTCCCCTTAATTTTTAACTACCATTGAACAGGGGTGTTTTAAGTTTGACCTGTCTGTAGCAAAATTCTGTATTTTGATAGCTTTTTTCTTCGAAAACTGACATAAAATCCTTGTCTCAGGATTTACTTAAAATTTTTAATTTAATGTCTTCATTTCAAAATGTGAACCTATTTGAACCATGATGTGGTTTTAAGAGATTTATAGTTTTGTTAAAGTTTGAGAAACAAACAAGCTAAGTAAATATCAAAAAGATGTTAAGAACGAAATTACTCAAGTCATGCAAAATTTTCTTGTACGAGTCAAATTGGCTTACATATGTAACCAACATCAGTAAATCTAGTATTAAAAAAGTCCATTGGAATTAAAAGAAACGTTTATACAGGCTGCATCGAAAAGTAACAATAGCCGATTAAACTGACTGACTGAACTGACATTTGTGTGATCACTTTGCACTCGTCAACTAAACATATCACCACATTCACGGTTTTTAATACAACCTGTATAAAAAAACTTTACAGTCACAATACATATTTCGATGTCATTCAAAATAGATCAGACAATATTTCGTGAGACTAGAATACATTAAATTGTTATAAAACCCAGGATTATTTTGTGACTTAACACTAATTAATTCGCATTTGGTGTATATTTAATATAAAAATCGCCATTGTGGCCTTAATCGCAACCTGTCAAATTTTAATGGTATTATTAGTGCACTTCTATTACGGTCACGGTGTAACGTCGGAGCTTAATATCCGACTCGAGGTGGTGTAGTCACTTCGGTGATCTGCTTGGAGACTACCCTGGAGCCCTGGGCTAGGCCTCCGGCGCGCATCAGTCGGAATTTGAGGAACCCATCGATCATATACGCGAGCGTTGCCACAAAACCGAAGAACTGTTATAAACACAAATAAGTTAATGATTTTTCTGTGATAAAGATCTTATGAGAATACTGAATGTTGAAGGTGTCAAGAAAAACATATGAACACTTACACAAGCCGCTAAATGCGCATTGTCCCCCACCGTGATGGCTAAAATTGAGGCGATCAAGTATAGAAGGGACCAAACAGCGGCGAACACGAACTCCAAGCGCAACCAGGGGATCTTGTAGAACTTCTCGACGATGTGGAACAGGTAGAGCCCGAGGAGGATTCCCGTGAACCAGAAGGCTATCATGGAAATCCAGCTGAAGTAGGCGCCTTTGCTGGCGTAGCTGAGCCGAGAGCACAGGATGCAGATGAATCCGAGCAGCGAACTGCACTAGAATGCACAATTACAGATAAAGAATTTCAAATCTAGGACCGTTCAATCATTTAGAACATACGTTTAGTGTGTTAAACTTCAAACTTCAAAAACGTATACGAGTATGCTATTGTGTTCTTGGCAAAACATTCAACTTTCAAGATAAATGCTAATTATTTTGAAAACAAATGTCCCGCGCCTGCGCTACAGGGGAATCACCGTACAAGAACAACGTCGTATTTCGTTAAGAGAATATTTCGTATTGTCTCTGAACAGTACATTAGCAGTTAGTCAGTTACTCAGAGCATCGACACGAGCCTGTCTAGACGCCACTGAGTTTCAGTTCTTAGAAGTACAGTTGTGTAGTCGAAACAAAAAGTAATTTTAAACTATTTGGTTGCACTATGGGGGCTGGCTGCGCGTTGTGTTTCGTAAATGTTCTCGGCTGGATTGTCGTGAGGACAGGAAAAGGTCTCTGGATATTAACGAAGCTTGGCTTTACGGCTGTCGGTGTAGCCGCGGGCAGTTTGGCGGCTTTGGCCATGTCGGCCGTGGGCAACGTACAAGCGGGGAGCGTTATAGCCCAAGCCACCGCTAGGGGCATGACAGCTATGTGGTAAGTCAATAGGCCTTTTGTGTTTACAGAATGACGAAATAAAGATAGTCTATAACTTCAGCCATGTGCCCGTGAATTAGTAAGT
>JAOSYY010000010.1:8947548-8959588 GCA_025727935.1 Hebomoia glaucippe
TTTTTGTCCACATTTTAAAGAAATATTGATTTATTTTACTCTGACAACGGGGCTATCGCTATAATGTTAAGATTACGCGTTTCGTTCTACACAGCTGACTCGCACGCTTTGAGAAGTGTCTGGAGACTCAAGCCCAGGAAGCTAAGGCGGGGGTGGGAGGTCGGTGGGAAACGGTCGATGCGACCTAGCGGGTGCGCGGGCGCACGATATCATCTTATAGCTTTCTCTATTAACATTTTTAATGTTATTTTTTTTAGTTATTGCCTAAACTATCATATATTTTTATATTGTTGACAAAATATATAAATTGTTCACCAGAGTTATTAAGTGAAAAAACCTCGGATTTTGTCCAAGTGCAGCAAAAATGCGAACAACAGGAGGAGACGATTCGTGAACTGAAAGGAGAACTTGATAAAGCCGATGTCCTCATGAAAGAGGTAAGGCTTTGTGCAATTTTTTGACTTAAATTATTATATACAATTCAGATATAGTAAGGCTTAAGGCCTTATTTTATTTCGAGTATTCGAAAATTCATCGCCTGAATTCGAAACACGCACAGCACTTCACGACTCTTCCATCTATGAACGGTGGTACGTCATCCGGACGAAAGTTAAATTATAACTTATTGTGTATTTATTTTTGTATTTTACCAAACTAAGCTAAAATGTTCACAGTTAAGTTTTCAACTTCGAACTGGTGATTTAATTATTGTCTCGCGTTGGCATCAACGATGGTCTCCCGAAGCACTTCTTTGTTGTCCAGAAATCTTCAGTACGCGAGGAGGTGAATAAGTTGACAGCCCAGGTCTCCGGTTGGCGCTCGCAGCTAGAAGACAGCCGGCAGCGACTTCAGGAACTAGAACACGAGTTGCATAGGTCTCGACAGCGCTGTAGGCACCTAGCCGCACATTACAAGTGATTACAGTTGATACGGACAATTCAATATTTACACTTAATACTAGTGAATTGAATGTGATCATTTTTTGAATTTAGAGAGAAGACGAACTTCATATATGAACTGCAAGCCCAGTTAGAAGAAGCCCAAACCCGAGGGGCGACGCTGTGCGACGAGGCGAGGCACGTGGTGTGTGCGGTGCGGCGCTGCCTGCGCCGGCAACGGGAGCGCCAGAGGCAGCAACTCGACAACATAAAGAGACAGGAAAACTTAATACGTACTCTCCAGAACTCGCAAACGGAAAGCGACCGTCTCACCGAGCCCTGTTGCTCCAAGTACGTGTCGAGTGCGAGTGAGAGGGGTAGTTGCAAGATGGAGCGAAATAGGAGTGCGAGCGAGACGGCTACATCACCGCCCACGCCGCCCAGGAGGTTGTTGCGGAAGAAGTCTTCTGGAGATATGGTGAGTCCTCAAAATTTGAACAAAATGGAATGACACTTATCCGAACTGCTATCACGGTAATATATTTGAAATGATTGAAGGTTTTACAAGTTTTGATATGACTATAACTTATACCTCGCGGGGTTGGGATAGTCGTTGCGTTATCAGTAATACGATGATTGTGTTAGCAGAGAAGCGAAAGACGGTCGACGCGCTCGTTCGGCGTGCAAGAGCCCGTGCGAAGCTCGTGCGGCACGAGCACGCGGGGCTCCGAGTCGTGCACGCGGGTCTGTAGCTTGCGGAACAATGTACGTATCGCTAAATAATATAATTTCTTTACTTTAGTTAATTGACGCGCTATTGCTGATTTTATTTATTTTTATTTCGAGTATTCGACAAGTCATTAACTGAAGCCAAAGCGCGCTATTAAAACTCGTATCTGAACAGTTAACATAAATACTAGAGATGAGACTATTGTCTCAAATGATCTTTGGTCTGTGTAATCTTTTAGCGCGGGATATCGCCGACGGACGAGTTACTGGAGCGCGTGGACCGGGCGCATGACGCGCTTGCGGACGCGCACAAGCGCTGGTGCGAGCGAGGCCGCGCCCGCGACGCACGCAGAGACTGACAGTTGCAGAGATGTTTTATTATCTGTACACAACATACAGATTCAAAATGAGTATTTATGATCGATACGTATCGAGTTTCCTCGGAGCTAAGAAGCCGTTTAGAAATTCTAGTGATTTCGCGGACCTGGATTTTTGAATATGATGCATTTATTAGTGTAATTTATAGGATAACGTTTACTTAGTCTCGTTTGCTAGTCTAGAATTTGATGGTGATTAATTTATTGCGTTTTATACGGTTTAGGATTTAATAAACTTGTTATGTTTACGTCCGTTTTATTTCTGCGATGCGTCGATCCTTAATAAAACACTGAGTCGTAAAAAAATCTAAAATTTTTATTTTACATTACAATAAAAATAAAATTAATTCCACTATCTATACATTTCACAGTAATTATGATTGCATTTGTTTAATGATAACTTTAACATCGTAGAGGCGTTTTCGCATAAGTTCTAAGGAATTTGGTTCGTATCACAAAATACCCGTAGCAAGTAATGACTAAAACGAGCGACATCGGACCTCCAATCGCACTATTTACAGCTGGGACGTGTGAGTAAAGGGCAGTGCAGCGCAGAATATCCTAGAGATAACCCCGACGGGGGCGACACCGCCCCTTAGTGGGCGCTGGAGCTTCTGACAGCGGTAGCGGGAATCTGCGAAGGGTTGGGAGCCTGAACGAGCATCGAGTGCTTGGCGCGTTCACCTGTTCCAACCACGCCATATGGACGCGATGGAGGCTGCCGCCGAAGTGACCAGGGAAGGCGCCGCGGGCGGTGTACTGCTGACCTCCTCCAACTGTGTAGTGAATTTACACTTTGCATTGTTATGAGATTTGTATGAGAATCAGAAGTATTGTATCGCCAGATGTACAGTATGAGAGTTGCGTCTATTAGGAGACGGGCAGTATACCTGGGCGCTGTCAGGCCAGTGCAGGTGTTCCGGGGGCTCCGTATCCTCGAGTTCCCCGTCCGGTCCGAGGCGCTCTTCGGCGCTCCACACTTCCTCCCACTGCGTGTACACACTCTCCGAGTTGCTCCATGATTCCACCCTGCCGACATTTTATAGATATTAAATGGTTAAAAATCCTACATTTTATAATTACTTTCATCTAGAACACAAAGATCGCCAGGTCTCTGGTCAATTCGTACAATGTGAAACGGCATTATATATATTTATTTTATGATAAACACCAATTTAACCGCGAAAGAATGGTTTCGATATGGCGACGGACCTTCCGAGCGCGGGCTCGTCGGCGGCGGCGGCCAGAGCCAGCGCGTGCAGCGCAGCTAGCCCGCGCGAGCCGGCGTCTGCGCGAATTTCAGCACGCGCACACACCGCACCGCCGCCTGCGCGAACTCGACGCGCCAACGCCCGCCATCGCCCAGCTTCCCAGCACTCGCTGTAAAGTGGCATTTTTTCACGACATTAGGTACTCAATCATTAGTGATCATTACTTCTCAATGCTCATAGCGATATAAAAATTATAAAATCATCAACTAGAAACAGTTGACAAAATCGACATGAACGCGAGATTAACAGCTATTTTGCACTTATAAATGTGTCACTTAGCCAATAAGGGCGGAGTACTGATACCTAAGTGAGATGGCGTGCGGCAGACGGACGTCGAGGGTCCAGGCGAGTAGTGCCAGTAACTGCGCACAGAGCCCTAGCGCTGCAGTGGTGCGGTGAGCGGGATTCGTGGCCGGCGTGCAAGTACTATAGGCCTCCTTATTTTGAGATACTAGAACATTTCATTTTCAATAGCATATATAATCATAAGCCAATCAGTTTAATAGTTTTTATTTAATATGCAGATCTAGGGAACACTATGTTATTATAAAAGCTTGCCACTTAGATGTACATTTACAGATAATATATCATGCCATAAAGAAATAAAATTATATTCAATCACATGTTACATTTGTATGAATAAAAGAATCGTTATAATAAGTAAATAAAACTACCGATAAGTACGGACTCACCCCATGCCTGAATATGTGAATAGTCTCCATCAATGTCAATATATGGAGCGACGATGTGCAGCTGTGGCTTCCGAGGGGGTTCCTGTTCAGCATCATCACCAACAAACTCCAAGTCTTCAATACTATCACTGGAATTACTTCTATTATAAACATGTGAAGCGTTTTATACAAATTTTATATACATTGTGACTCATATTTATGATTCATGTTAGTCGAGATGACAGTTGTAACATACTATTATTAATTTAAGGTCTGCGGTGTAGCATCGGTGATTCCTATATTCAACTAAAAATATTTTTTTAAGAAAAGAGATTTGAATATTATGCAAACAAATACACAAGGTACCTGGAATCATAACTGATATAGACAGGAAAGATATATCTATTCAGTTGTCTTATCCTCGATCGCCTCAGCTCCGCAAGTGCTTGAGCCTGCTCATTATAGGTGCTAATCTTTTTCTGTACTTCCATATGTTGCATCTGGACATGTTTGCCCAAACTCGACACCCTTTTTTGATATCTCGGCAGCTTTAGTCGCAATTCATTGTTATTATTTACTAATTCACCGAGTTCATTCTTCAGTACACTAATACTATTCCTCCTTTGATCTATGGCCAATCGTAGGAGATCTAATTTATCTCTAGACTGTTTTGTTTCTGTGATTAAAATGTCTCTTTTTATTTTAGGCGCGAGCATTTTATCACATCTATCTAATATATGTTGTCGGTTGATTTTCACCCTCATCAATTTTGAATGTTTCTCTGAGAATCTGTAATCAAGTTACTTTCGTGAGCATTAAAAAAGTGTAAATATAATTAATAAATTAAATTGTTGATAAAGAACGAATTATCGATAATTAAATTAAATATATATTGTACAGATAAGAACGAGTTCCATGTAGGAAGTAGAAATCGATACAAGTAATCGTCACTTCTCAGGAGAAATTATCTTGGCTTGTTTACAAATGCGTCATTTAAATGGAACATGCATAAAGAATCTCACCTGTCCGAGTAAGGCAACGATGAGTGAACGAAATTACCATTTCTTACACAATCTGCGCAATAAAAGTTTCTTTTCACGGTGTAGCAAAGCGGGCACTTTCTGTAGTGTCCATCGCTGTCCGTAGAAGACACTCTAAAATCTCGTGGTGCCTGATTCTCCGATAAATAACTCATCGCCATCGCACAGTTTCCGTATAAACCATAACTTTCTATGAAATTTGAAAACGAACACAATAACCTGTCACTCGCAACTGCTGGTGAAAGGCGCCTGACATTGACGTTGCATATCTTTCACAGGTAACAAGTCCTCGAAAATGAATAATGGGTTTTATTAATTTGCAAGATATTTACAAATAAATTCTCTTTTTTTGTTTGTTTATTCTATGTATTTATTAAAGTATATTGATCATTGTATTTATGAGAACTCTATCTATCGTTACACTGTAGAAACTTTTCTTTGCACAAAATTTCCTACAGAGAGCGTTAAAAACGTTCGACTCCCGTGTCTGCGAAGAATTTAATTACTTTTGCTAAATAAAACCTCACGTCACTCTAAATTTTTAGAGGACGTTAGCTCGCTTATATTGGGTAACTATAGTCGTATTCCGGCTTTTGAAAAACATTTTATAAATTACAGTAACAATTGTTTAGTTTCCCAGAGGTAATTGATGTTCTCAATAAATGTTGACATTCGTAATATACGCCTATGTTTTTTCTGAATCGTGAATTATTCCATTTTAAATCGTTTTTTTACAGAATTCGTAGTGTGAACAACTAATGCTTTACCATACAAAGCACAAGGCTGTATTTTAATAATTGAACAGTGGCGAAGCGCGCATTTACCTTGCAGGCCACTCTTCTAAAAATCTATTTTGCTGAGCTTAACGTTTTAAAACGGTACAGAGTTAGATTAATATAATAATAATTAGGGGCCGTCGGAGGAGCAAAAATATTTCTACTTAATTTAGGTTGGGTTTTTATTAAAATCCGTGTGTGAAACGTAGCGCAGGCGGCGGGCGTTCGTTAGTGGCTGTGATTGCGGGTTCGCTAATGGAATTAATAATTCACCACATCACATGGAAAAAATTCGCTCCGAGATTTTCAAACGCTTTCAAATTTTCCGTGATTTAGAAATCGCCGTTGGATTTTGGCGGCGTGTGCTTACTTTTATAACTAGAGCGTGCGTTGCTTTTCAAATAATCTTTGAGCATCGATAGCCACCGAACATTTTGCGGTTAAAATTCCAAGCCGGTCAATGGTCCGTTGTCGAACCTTTTTACTTAGAGCGTTCGGAAATTCATATGGTGAGGCTGAAGCCAAAAATTGAGATCAATGTGCGACGCATCGATGCTTCGTTACCGAGGTGAATGGCGAGGGCTCTCAGGCGTCGGACGATTCTTTCTTCAATAGGTGTAATACAATATAGTGTACCTACTAGACGAGTCGGCCACGCGTCGCTGTGGCTAAGCTTTTTCTTATAGTCAATTGTAATTAGTAAACATTACTATTATTATTATTGAAACGTTTGTGCTTTTAACGCAGTGCCTACTCAATTTGTCAAGAGATTTTGTCATCTGTTAGAATCGTTTGGTGCTAAAGGATAATTTTGACTCTCAAATATACAAATAATAATTCACAATAAAATAATATTGCGACTACAAATCGATAAATAAACTATCCTATCTCTTAAGTTGGAGCATAGTACTCATTTTAAAGAGAAAAACGTTAAAATTGGTTCAGTAATTTCGGAGTTCATTCCGGACAAACAACGTGACACGTAATTTATATATATTAAGATGTATAATAATGCCTAGAGTTTAAGCTATACATCCTATGATTAAATATTAAGACTTTAAAGATCCGACCATTAATTAGGTCATTTCGAAAACCTCTCATTATAATCCGGAGCCGGAGAGGTCTATAATGCTTTCTAATTAAGCTCGGAAGTAGTTCCAACCGGTCACTATGTCGCGGACGGCGGATTGCAATTATCTCCGAAGACCCGCGCTGCTATACAAGACGCTTCGAGGCAATTAAAAGCTCTTTAAAGCGAACGGCCGGCAGACGATATTGTTTTTGTTTTAAAGCGGAATATCATTTTTAAACGGTTTATAATTAAAGTTACAAACCAAAAAATATAGTCATCTATCACGCCTTTCCCAAATTATATTCTTAGCGAAATAAATTTGAAATTTGTTAAATAGACGTTGTTAATTATAATCATTTCGATGTTAGGAAGACGCAGTAAATCAAACACAGTTGAGTTTCTCTGTTCGAAAAAGAAACGACATTCAATGTTATTATTAACAAGGCATGTTCCTAACCACAATTTAGAATAATTTAACAATTATTAATACATTGATATTATAAATTATTAAAAATCACGAGATGCTTCTAGGTTTTCATTTTTATATCTCACAAACGTCATCTGTCAATTTACGATTTTGATGCGCGGGAAAGTTCAAATTAAAGAAAATTATATTATTTTCTTTACATACATAATATAGTAAGCAGACAGACGTGGAGGAAATACTATCGAGAAACCGTTTGCAATGAGCAGGAGCTATTGCACGGTTGAATTACTTCACTAAGACGAGGTGAGGCATACCCGGCTAATTGTTAAAGGCGGGAACATCGAAGCTTAAACAACATACGATATTAAATTATACAATAAAGTGGCCTATTTTATCTATAACTAACCGAGGCTAGGGCGCGGGTCATATCTTGAAACAGACATATTAACAACATAATTACGACAAAAATATACTTTAATTTTATTAAAATTCTTCAAAAGTAATCGCAGGGAGCGGTAAAAATGTGTGTACATGAGAGAAACATTAGGTGTTCTAAATGTGGCGTATAATGTGGGGCGTTAGGGGAATATGCCTCTGGGACAATGGGCCGAGGTCTTTGTGGGGCGCGGCCGCATCCGAAGTGATTTACTGAAAAACGGCGCAATCTTAACCTGTGCGTGTTTTATTGGCCGTGAAAGTAACACGATAACTTGGAAGCTCATAACTTCGAACAGATAATCGGATTATGTTTCTTACGTCTTATCAGCTGGATACATACAGTTAACTTACTACGAAGTTACATTGACATTACTATAAATAGGATGTTTGAGGACTGCTCCCGAAAACGAAGACGGGTGACAGTACTAATGACACTTTGATGAAAGGACGGAAAAAAATCGATTCCTGACTAAAAAAAGACGTTGTTAACACTTTTTATTAGCATTATTAAAAAAAAGAACCAGCAATGAAGCGTGATAACAAAAACAGTTGGACTAACACGGTGGAGCGAAATAACGCTAATAAAACGTTTAAAAAAAATATTTCTTTTTTAGTCAGGATCGAATTATATTCCGTCCCTCCGTCAAAGGTGCCATTAGTAGTAGCACCTGTCTTCGTTTTCGGGAGCAGTCCCCAAACATTCTGTATACCAAAACTTATACAATTGTAAATAGAGAACCATATTATAGTTTTAATAGCTTGCCTATGAAAAGCTGATGGGGTCGAACCACTTAGAAGCAAGCTACCATCAACTTTTACTGCGTTGTTGTGATGCCCCTTTGAATGCAAGCAGAATAAAACACGAGCCTACAGGGGAGGGACTTCAGTGGTCTGTTGAACAAATAACAGTAGAGACTTGAGAGGCGCGGACTGTAATCGAACCTAGACAGTTTTTGTACTCATTTCGACTTACAATTACGAAAGTTCGCGACATTGAACAAATAATTAATATATTGTCGAGGTTATAGTTATTAATCCTACTGGAATTATTATTCATGAATTCGGAGCAAGCCACGGCGTATTAATTGAATTAAGGCAATATTCGCCAAGAATACAAAAACTATATTAATCTATAATATAATAGTATATTACTAAAAGTACAGTTGTGCACGCAGGTTAATTTTGATAGGACATGTGTAAGTGAACTGGGGAACAGGTTTTTGATTTGGTTAACATCTCCATCGTCTCGCAAGTTCCGGAAAGTAAGGGAAGTTAACGGAAGCAGTCGGAGACGAAAGCTTATTTAAACAATTAATAAACTCCAATAAAACGTTTACTCGGAACTTCAAAATACTCGTGGATATTGTTAACTTTCTGTATTCTTTGAATTTTCCACTTCCACGGTCCGCGCTGCCAACGAAATCTTATTGCAATGAATGTGTTTTGGTAAGGCGGCGCGTCCATTAGCGACCGCCGCTGACCCTGACACCGGCGCAACCAGTCGGTTCGGATTCTTAATTGCTCGCAAAGGGCACTACGATGTTGTTTTTTGCGTAAGGTACATCGTCAAGGGTGCGTGTTGACGGGAAGGTAGACGACTCCGCGACGGCTTCTAACTGCGTCGTCTCTCGTCAGCCGTCGCCCTAAATAAGTGCCGGGAACGTAAAAAGTACTGAAAACTTGAACCGTCCGCGCCTCGCCTTTATTTGTTCAATTTGATTCCAAGTTAACGACATGAGTGGATGGAACTCGCCTTTAATGTAATGCAGTAAATAGGATTGAATTTACATCGTCGGCCTCGGCGCTGAATGTTTTTGTGGAGTGCAGGAAACGGGCGAAATGGAATCAACTCGAGTTAATATTTCCGCAGTCAAGAAGGCGGAGTGCAGCCTTCGCGTAATGTCGTGTTTAGATTTGAGTGGCGACGAAAGAAAGAAGTCCTGAATAGACGTTTACACATTTATAAGCCCGACGCGCTCGTTCATTCATCCGTCCTGACGCCCGCGTCGAGCCCACGGGGAGGTCCGTCTTTATTATAAAGTTTCAATAACCCGCAGGGGACAAATATAGAATGCGTCGTGTTCGGCCGACGGGGCTGCGCGAGTATCGATCAGGGCTCGAACTTGCAACATTGCGTCGCGAATACAACTATCTAATCAACCTTCTGTTATTGCTCGGAGTCAGAAATCGATGGATGCGGCGTTTTATTACATTATCCGTCGAGGGTACTCTCAAATTATTGATAATAATATATCACGAGCTTTATGGTTTCGTTTCGTTGATAATGAAAAAAACAGGAAGAGGAGCCTCTTACCGGATATGAAATGAATAGCTCAGTGTATTTTTTGATTTAATTCCAATCCACTGATTTTTTACCTGTTGAGTCGATTTTGTTTAACAATTGCAAGTGAAACGTTTATACGGTCAATTTGGGTAAGCTGGGAGTATTTTACGAATAGAATGTCCATTTCTATGAATGGAACAAGAATTCTGTCAATATCATTTGATTAATTATTCTATCCAGTGGTCTGGATTATGCTTATGCCGCATCCGTATTACAAACGCCTTCGTAATCCGGCGCGCGCTTTTCTTATTTCCGAGTTGCGTCTGTTAGGAGCCCGCCTTGCCTGTGCGAGCGGTCGCCTGCGAGAGCAAATAGTTATTTACCTTCGGCTGGAGATATTCCAGATACAAATACACCTTTCTTCCCTTACGAGTATTAGAAGACGTATTTTCCTCGCGATCCTTCGCAATAATACGCGATATTTCTAAAGAGGGGCTCGGAAGCACTCGTTCGTATATGGGGCAGTGTGGTGATTATGGGATTTATTGCTGGTTAGCAAATCGGAGGCTGCGGTGTGGATAAATTAAGCAATAATTGAAAAATGGTCAGAACGGCCTCGCAGAATGTTGCGGCTGAAATAATGGTTAGCTTTTTTTTCTTTTTATTCTTTGTATCAAAGTGGCAATTCGTTTAATTCTAAATAAGAAACATTCGACGCGGTGTCTCCAATCTTTTGTTTGCACAACAGGGAGAGCGAATTGTCAACGAAAAAATATTTAGATATTATTTACGGTGTAGTGATAAAGGGATGTACCTAACGTGAGAAATAAAGAATTTTTTATAGCGACACTTTTTTATGGAAATCCGGAAAGCCCCCCGGGGTCCCGCGCCGGAGGGGGGCGGCCGGCTCACCTCCCCGATGATAATTTGGATAATTTCAACTTTATGCCTCACTGACAGTTTATTTTTGCCGTTGGCAATGTTTTAATTTCTTTTCGGAGTTGATTATGATGATTTAACAGAATTAAGGCTTAAAATTTTATATTTTTTTGTTATTTGAACTATAAGTTTCCGTCCGTCACGGCCTAATTATCACTTCGCGAGCAATTTGTAAAGGGAAAATTAATAAATAATTTTACAAACAATTTTAGAATAATTTAATGTTGTATAATGTAGAATTTTTATATCAAAAGTGGAGTTTAAACATTCACTTCCGTAATTAATATCCAGTCGCCATTTTGAGTTAAATTTAATCTCTCGCTGCGAAGCTTATCCTTTATACAAAAAGCAATAAAGTTGTTTATTTTAAGTTGTCGCAACGAACTCTTCGGTTCGAGCGTTCGTACACATCCCGCAGTACCCCTGCTATGGCTACGTCTTCGGGAGCTCGCGTTTTATAAGTAGATTGCTTCGTAAAATCTTGTTACTCCTTACGAAATTGAATACTTTTAAAATGATAAAAACTTTGCAGCTTCTATAATTGATTATGTAAAACAGATTATCATTTTGCAAAGTTTCTCCAATTTTAGAAGAAATTTCTCAAAATAATATGATTAGATTATGATTGACGCGAGGCGGGCGCGGGGCGGCTAATAAGGAAACTTTTAACTTGTTTTACATGAACTTCGATTGACAGTATCGTCCGACCGACAGGCCTGCGACATCTCGGAAGTACACTGTTCGTGAACAACTTCACTCTACGATATCAAATTAAATACAGCCGTCCTACTTAATAGCACGCAATGAGGAAGCCCGCACAATAAACAAATTTAGTAACATCATATAGTACGTTAGTACATAAGTCACCGTTCGCATTCGCAGCGCGAGGTTAATAAAAGCAGGCAAACATGCCTTGGCTTATTACCGATAAAGAAAACTGTATGTAGGAAAATATTCTTTAAAGTAAGTGAAAAAGTTTATCCGGCACAAGTAAATAAATAAAAATATTTCCTCAGTGCGATATCTGGTCAGAAAACGGGGAACAACTTAATTGTCTGAACTTAAGAGTCATTACGTATTAGTGAGTAGAAGCTGTTTGAATAAGTCTAAACTAGTACCATTTAGGCATCTCTTGGAT
>JAOSYY010000010.1:8973987-8986348 GCA_025727935.1 Hebomoia glaucippe
CGCTCGTAGACAATATTGCGAAACATCGCCCGCCGAGTTTCATATCGTGTTAACGCCGTCGGAACTTCGGGCGACCTTTTCCTTATCAGAGTTTTCGCGCTTGGCTCCGTGTTGTGTCTGCTTCGTAAGACATAAGTCCGTCGGTCAGTGGAGAGGTGGGAGAGCGATCTCGGCTCGCGCGACGCTCGTTTGTCGTCTGTCGAAGGCTCGTCGCTGTTAAGAATGGACTGAATATATTCCATTCCGCCGCCGTTCGATTGTATGAATGCGAGAAAATCGTCGAGACGTCGCCTTTGTCTAGGAAGCGAATGCACTCTCCGAGAGGATTTGCATACTTTCCTCCGGTGCACGAGTTAATCTCCAAATAATGGGGAGTTTTCGCCAGCCGCGCTCGCTGGAGGTCGGGGCACAAAACGAACAACATATTAATAACGTGTCATATGTATACGAAGTACCTACTCGTACAATAGCTCAAAGCCGTACAGTCGTGGGCGAAATGTCCGGGAGCAGCGGAGCGCACTTGATTACGGAACTGTACACTAGCGTGTGACGGACGGCAGCGCCCTTTGTCCGAGTCGTTATTAGCTCAGGGCGGGGCTGCCGGATGTTTGTGTACAGTCGCTCCGCGGAGTAGCAAAAGATCACCGCGAACGCAATCCCGTTGAAACGAAGGTACACGATTACATTTCCAATTTAACTAGAAGCCATAATCGCACGAAGGCTCCAGCTTTGTTCGCGAAAGCGTGCATTTATGGAGAGAGAATTTTAATTTAATCCTACGGCGGGCGAACGAGGTTATTACGCGGGCTAACGTCGCCATTAGCGTTTCATTTTTCAGTCTATAATCTGAGATAAGTATGGAATCTAAGTATTTAAAGAGAATGAAGAGAGAATTTTAGTTGTCCTGAGCCACGAACAACGTCGTTACGAGCTACGATTCTCGTAACCGCGCGCTACGAGCCTCGTAGCGAGGTGCTACGGTTGCAGAGCCGCACGCTTCGTATTGTGTATCGCTTTATCTTTAAATGTCTGTATTCTCTAAGAGGAATATTTTTTAAAATTAATACAATTCGAACGAGTCTGTTTCTCGTCGTTATGTACCGACAATAGATGGGTGTTTTGACCTTCAAATTGGCCAAAGTCGTTTAGGTTTAACGACGTGAAAAATAAAACACAAAAATGTTGTCGGCGTGAAGGGGCAGAGTACGAAGGACTGCTCGAATGCCCCGGGAACAGAGGCGGCTGCGCCGAGAGCCATCCAGAGCACACTCCAGTGAACCTGCACACCGTCGCGGCGGCGGCGTTTGCCAATCCCGTTAAAAATACTGTTATCAGCGTCTCGTGAGCGTTAAGTCAAACAATGAAGCCCGCGGAAGTGACGCGTCACCGTTAAGTGTGAACGCGCGTATACTCGTAATCACCGCGGCCTGAACACCCCCACCGCCTCCCCCACTCTAACCCCGGCAAGCCGGTCCGCCCCGGGGCGGCGAAGCTTCTTAAACAAACAGACTAAACCAACACATCGTGAAACGATTACAGACACGCGCTATTCTTACGAACAACTTCGTTTCACTTAAGGCCGCCCGGACACCTCGCGACTTTGAAATACAATTATTTGCCATTTGCCACACGCAATATGCGAGAAGAACTGTGTCTAACGAGCTTTGTGCTGCAACTTCTGGCTCGTTATATTTTTGCTGGAAGAGGCCGATTCTTAACATCAACGAACACACGCGTAAACGACAGCGAGCCGGAAGTCGTCCGCCTAGCGAGTCGGGCGCGGGCGGCCTAAGCCGTGCCGTACGTGATCTAATTAACGGCGAGCGGCGCGCAATCCAAACGCTCACATTGGCCTTGTATTCAAATGCCTCGCCCTATCTCCGATATCGACTATCCGACTTCCTTTGCTCCAACATTTGTAACGTTCCGCCGATTGTTTTCTCAGTTATGTTCTTTTAAGACATTCAGCGATGCGTCGTGTCCGGGGCACATCGCTTCGACCGCTCGCTCGGGCGCCGCGTCATTTACTTCGTTCCAACTATCGCCCTGTAATTACTCTTTGAGGACTTTCTGTATCGGACCAGGCGCCTATGCCAGGTTTGGCAGGTGCGATCCACTCTGCACTCGACCGTGACCCGACGGAAACGAGGGCTCAACGAAAACAACTCGCCAGCGTAAATCGCTATTTCCCTCCATATTTGTAGAGCACAGATTGCATATTATTAAAAATACAAGTGTATTTTTCCAGAATCGCTCCGAGTCTCCGGCGAACGGTCTCGCTCGTATTTCAATTAAGTTGACTTTTTATTTGAATGTTTTAATGAGCGCCGCGACGGGCCCCTGGCGTGCGAGCCGAGCTCATTAGGACAGACGTCACTGAACGGAACTATTACTTTCGAAGCCCGATCGTTAAATCGCGAAGGTCGACATAACCTCAGAGTGGCGCGCTCGGCAGCTCTTTCGTCAGGCCGCGTTCCCATTAAAATACGACACGGTTGAGCGCAGAAATCGTCGCACGCTGCGTTTTACGTGTCAGCGGATAGACGACAGCGCTCAAAGCGATCAGCGAACGACGCCGAATAACGCCGCTGAAACAAAAGCCGCGTCGCGCTCATAATCGTGAATAATGAATTATTTGCATCCGATGTTACCGGCGCCTCCATTAATGGCTCGTTCATTAGCGTGCGACATTATTCGCAGCTCATTTTTGACGGCAACCGATTGCATTGCGTTTTAAATTGAAGAAGGGGCATTAAGAGAAGTTCGTTATTCATAGAACGTCAGCGACGAGCACCGTCAGGCGGAGCGCCGACGTAACTCACCGCTCATCTGCAGTAAGCCTACGGAGACAAATATCGGGACACATCGAGCGAGCCGAGGCCTCCAAGCCACGGGCGGCCGCGGCGAGTCGTCTCGTCTGCCGACTGCCCTCCACGAGTCCGCTGGGGAAAAGTGCCGAAACGCTTTGCGATTTGTGTATTTGGTATTTCGCCGGGCGCCACAACCGTCGTGGTGTATGAGCCACCCGCGCAGCCAGTTGAGTTCGCTAAAAGCGCGTGCCTCGAGCCGCCTGCACGCAAACAAGCATCGATCTCGGCGCTGACGTGCCCGATGTTGACTTCGCTCAGTGTATGAAACGGCCGCTACGGCCGCGCGACTTCCGCCCCTATGCCACGTTAGGCGAGGAACTGGTTTTACGCGAATTAAGAGCGGCGACGGATTCCGGTCACTGCGTGGCCTTTGGGAGTCAATATTTTCACCGACAAATCGAGTTCATATTACGTTTGCGGCTGCGTTTCGGACGATTCATTGTTTTAGAGCGACAATTAGTCGAAGGGAAACCGCTTCGACGGACGAATGGAGTTAATGCGTTTTTGTCAATACGCGAGCCCCGTGTCATTTCCATCTCGACTCAAAGTGCGTGGACATCGCTTCACGGGGCGCAGAAACGGGTGAGCGAGGTGAAAGCCGAAAAGGAGCCGGCAGCAGTCGTTGTTGGCGTCGAATAGTCGTGAAGAACGCATCGCGATATCGTTTTCATTGGGTTTATGGGCCCGATAACGGTTGCCGCTTCTTCTAAAGGGTTGATGCGTCGAGTGATATTTTACGGCCCATGTCTCGAATATTGCGAGGCGCGAACATCGGATAGCTTTTACGTTTAAAAATGTCTGAAAAGCTGGTTGACAATCTAATAAATCAGCACGTAGGTTCATATACCAAATACCCGATGTGTTTGGTTTTATATGAATGAACGATTTTTGATTCGAAGTAATCTTTTACGCGCCTAAATAAATAAGGCACGGTTGAAAATCCCTCAGCGAATATGTTTGTCTATTCAGGTTAACGTAGGTATTTTTAGCACAAACTGACATCCGTAATGCATGCGTTGCACATCTCTCAAAAGCGAGGACACGGTTTGTTGCTTTATTACTGCGTAGTTGAGTGAGCGAACTAACGGCTATGATTCGGTTTAGTAACGTTGTTCAATTGTTCATGTACTGAACCATACGTTGCTCCTTTGTTTCGAAAAGAGTAATGATGGCCCCCGTCGGCCCAATTGACCGCGCGTAACGCGATATAGACGCCGCGCTCCCGTGCGTGCTCGTAAAACGTCCACGAGCGCCTGCCTCGTAAAACGCCGCGGCGTGTATTGTCGCACCGCACTTAACGGCCGGGGATTGAGTTGTCGCTTTACGGCACACAAACCGGGCGCCACTCGGCACGGTTTTTATTGAAATCGAATAAATATCTCACCGGGCAAACTCTAAAGCATTATTATCTAAAAGGCGACTTAACAAGGAGACGAGATAATGTACGTTTTCCACGTATTCGCCTGAAGGAACCGCGCCTCGCAGCGATGGCGGGCCGCGACGCGGGCGCTTTGCCGCTTGACCCGTCCTCGCGTGCGTTCTCTGAATGCATCGGCGACATTTTCGTACTTTGTGAATATCTCGTATCTCCACTTCGACGCAATGTAATTATACGAGTACAAGCCTCATTGCTTGCGGTCGAAAAACGGCGTAAGTAAACATCGCTCCTTTCGTGGCCCCGTAGCTAAGTAGGTACGTAAGCACGTAGCCTCGCAGCCACGTAGCACTCAGCGCTGCGCCGCAAACGACTCGGGGCTCTGCCTTGCGTATCGTCAACATTACTGCAGCGAGCGGTTCGCTCGTGACGTGGGATAAGGCCTCGATGGACTTAATCATCGCCTCCTAGGGGGCCTTACGCGTGGCCAGCCTTACACCTCGAGCGGCACTATGTGGCGTCACTCGTAGAAAGTAGGAACCCGCAACCGTCGTGAGCGTGCTCTATAATATCATTATAATCGATGTCTCTTATGTGCAATAGCTTAATGGAGAAACTGAATTTCGCGTTTAAAACTGGTGTGAACAATTAGGGAAAGATAGAGAAGGTAAACTCGCTTCAGAATGAGCACAGTTCACGTGATAACGCCTCTCGGCATCGCGCGCGCGACGTCAGCGTTAGCCATTTGGCTGAGCGCCGAGGCATTACCGCGGGCCTCGCTCGCATTCCGGCTCTTCAGGTGACATTCGGGAGACAATCGCCACCAAGATACGGTCTCGTTTGACATGAGCACATGTTCGCTCGTGGGCGTCTTCGGCGGCGGCCCACTAACCATTGCCAATGTGTCGCTACGACACAAAACATTCGTAGCGACACATTACTAAAAGTATCATGGCCACGTGTTAATTATACGACCGTTTTGTGCACGTTTATTCAATTGCAGCTGCTTTTAAATTATTTACACGAAAAATATGGACGAACAAGTATTGCTGTCTTTTACGAAAGTTTCTCGCCGTTTTCCAGAAAACACCTTTAATTAGTAAACTACGATTCTTTAGAACCCTTCTCGTCGTCATTAGCCTTAATTAATCACACAGTGCCAAATATGCTATTAGAAGGTGCTCACTGAATCCAAAAACCTGTACTCACGAAACTAACAGGTAGAACAAAGTGCGCTCTTGTTTGTCGATGCAAAATGTATCGCTAAGTTGGCGCAACTCGAAACAGTTCGTAAGCTGATTACAATACGGCGACCGGACAGGCGCTCGCCGGGTTCCGCCGAATCCTCGCGTCCATCAGGCGATAGCATCCGGAGGATTACTAGCGAGGCGTGAGACACGTCGGAACTCCGGGCCTCCTCCGGTGTAGGCCTCGCTAAGGCCCCCGAGAGCCAGCCGCTCGTCGGCGCGCGGCCTGCGGTGTGGCGCCGTAGTTAGTGGGCTCAGGCGATAACTGCCATTAAGCTTTGTTTCGGTGTTCGTTGACACAAACAATTTGCAATAATCGTTATTTGCGCGAATCGACCGCTGCCAATATAATGGATGTCGCGTGCGAATCGGGAAACCGATGTTAATTATTTGCGGCTTACCATCCGCCCAGTTGTACACACGGCGTATAATCTCTTTTTCAATAATTAAAATCCAGTAAACAGGAGCTTGCCATTCGCAGGGAATAGTTTTAGAAGCGATTTCCACTCACCAGTAATAGGTTTCTTCAGGCTGTGCTGCGCGGGCAGAAGTAATTGACTTGTATAAAACGTCCACATTAGCATAATTATCTATAAATTAACCCGTTAGACTATCGACGTAGGCTCGTTGGCCGCCGGCCAGTCCCCGCCCGCCTCGGCCCGCCGCCGCCCGCCCTGCGCCGCGTCCAACTCCGGTCAATCTTATCACGGCTCCTAAATATTAATGATGAAGCTGACAGAGACGCTCGCGGCGCGGCCGAAGCGCTGACAGGGGCGGAAAGGTCGCGGCGACGGCAACCGCTCACAACTAGCTACACTAACACTGATTAATTGCGGAGGAGACTGTACGATCGTTAACTTTAGACTTGGTTCGTTAATGTGTGCCCCGGGGTGAGGGGCGAGGGGTGAGGGGAGATGACGGGGGTTACCGAGCTCGCCGGTTCTTTTGACACCGGGATTCCCGTGTCTTTTATTTGCAGAGGTGTGAACCTATTTCACGGGACTTTCAAGACAGTTCGGGCGACGAGTCAATTGAAGCGCTCAGTATTCATTTATACCTAATAAATAATAGAGATACGAGTTTGCGGCGAACAGGTCCCCATTATCCTGTACGGGCTTCTCAATAGGCGTTTCGTTCAACCCAAGACACGATGTTTTAACGTATCGAAATCCGCTATTGAGGTATTAAATGGAACAACGAATCGTTACAAAAACCTGTGGAAAGCTTTTGTCGCCGATTATGAATTGATTGCGAGCGCGGCGGCCGGTTTTTATGTACGAGCACATGCGGCGTAGCGAAAACATTACGCACAACCTGCTCTGGGCTCTGGCATTTGTCTGCGACTGGCCAGATCAATGCCGGAGCAGACGTTTCCCGATCTCCCAACCGCAACACGCAGTGTATCGCGCACAGTCGAGGGCAGAGCGCTTCGCGGTCTTTCACCGCATTGAAAGCAAACTTTCGTGTAGTCGCGAGCGGCTCGGGTTGGATTCGCTTTAGAGTTCCGACGCTTCCCTCGAGACCCGTGCGCTGAACAATGGATATTACAAGCCGTGGAGCGACTAGGAAATCTCCGCGCTCTGTTTATTTGTCTCTCCGCGCCTCTCGACGGAGCGGACGCTGCACTTTATTCTGAAATGCGCCGAGGTGACCTCTGCCGCTCCGCGTATACGTTTCGAGTCGCCCGTTTAATCGGGAAAGGCAGTTCGGTGTACGGGCGCCGTACGCCAGCTAATTCGTCGTTAAACGTCGCGTCGAGTGCGCCCGCTGAAAGCTGAAAAAAAGTTCATCTTTACTGCGGTTCTGAACGACGCTAAGAGCGAGGGGCACTTTTTCACCGACTTCGCTAACGAATGAGGCGCTCGATTTGTTCGCATACTCTATTATTATTTCGTCGTAAATGGCCCCCCCTTTTGCCCCCTGTAATATAGAAAAATGGCGTTTCAGCGATGATTCACGAGGAGAACGCTATTACGTCCCGAGAACGACGTGAACGGTGTTTAAATTTTATTTCGAGTAAGAAGCGAATATCTCGTCCACTAGAAAAATAATTTCGTAATAATTACACCGTGCAATATTAAAAGAGCAACAATAAAGAGGCATTCGTCTTACCGTACCGAAGGCGGGCGGCGGGCGGGGGAGAACTTCGCTGAAAAACCTTTTATTCTCCTCAAATTACGTCTCTCGTTCGAACGCCTCCATGTTAGCTATTGTCGCGCCGCACTCTGTTCAATCCGCTACTTTTTGTGTCAATATTTGAAAACACACAATGGGATTATAGGAGGACGCGGTGAGCCGTCCTCGCGTTGTGTTCGCGCGCGAACGAGTCGCCGCCGCCGCGCACGCGCACGCGCACATGATGAGGCGTTCTTTAGCGCCAGTCCAAAAATAAAGAGCCCGACAGACAATTGCATGTGGTGTCGCTCCTGTTACATAAATGAGAGGCTTCTGGGGCACACGGGTTCGATTCACGTTATTCGTGAGCTATCCTTTGTTTAGAGGGAGCGGAGGTCAGGGGCCTCGGCCGAGTGACGATGCTCGACACCGAGGCGAGGATTAATGTTGCGATTTAAGACGCGTCAAATGACAGAAAGGCTCGAGCTGATTGCAATAAGGAAAAGCTGATGAGAGGCGAGACCGCGTCGCTGCCCTTGTGCGGAGCGAGGCAGCCTCTTTAGAGCGCGCGTATCAGTTTGGAATTCCCACCTCCGGCACAAAGTGCAAGATACATCGCACGTACACATGTACGGGATCAATTAGCTCGGAGTGGGGCGCGTGGGGCGCGTGGGGCGCGTGGGGCATGCGGGAAAAACTTCGGAAGCGTCTCTCAAAGCTTTCGAATTAAAAGTAACCGTGGAGTACGCTCGATATTTACATAATACATGGCTACACGTAGCGCTGCGAATATTTTTCACGGAAACACTTCGCCGGGGGCGGGCGGTATTTGCATCTCAAATAGCAGCTGTTGACAGAATCATTTCGATTTTCGTTTTACGATCTTTATGGGAACGAGATTGAGGGATTTAGTTCAGAATTTATGAGCGGATAAAACCGCCAGAGGTTTTAAATCTCCGCTCTTGCCGGTTGTCGCCGCGGACGGGCTCGTGCGCTCGTTTCGATTCGCGCTTAACGACATCAGGTAAGAAGGGCACAGTGACAAATCGCTTCTCCGACGGGCGCGATGCGTAATGTCTGCACTGCGGGGTGAATGACATTAATCACCTGCGCCGCCCTGGCCGTTGCCGTAGGGCGGGCGCGTGACGTCATCCACTATGGACGATGCACGTTTGTACACGAAGGAAACTTTCGGAATTGTTTACAGCGACAAAGTTAAGTTACCTCAAACGGAACCCGTCCGACGGAGATTCTTTTTCTCCGTTTCGATGGGGAATTAAATTTAGCAAAAGCGCGCCAACTTCGATCGGCATCCGATTATGCCCCAATAAATTCCGGATCGATTTTGGCGCGAAACAGCGAAATTTCGCTAACTTCGGCTTAAACTTTGACTCGTTGTATTAACCTGCGCCATCGCCGAGTGCTTCCGGAAGGCGCGTGAAATTGTTCAGAATCGTTTTATCTCCGGCGAAGGACTGTCTCGTGCCGCGCGAGATTTCGCAGTTGCCGAGTGCCAATCCCTGCCTCGAGGTGGAACGAGCGGCGAAATCTTATTTGTACTTTTAATTGCGGCAACAATGTTCCTCTCGGAGCGGTGCCGAGTCATTATAACGGAGTCGTTTGCTCGGGAGCGCTCGCTCCGCGCATAAACAGGCTCCGAGTAGAGTGCACAAAGCGACGGCTCGACACTCGATCGGCGATAATCAATCAAGGGCTCCCGTCGGGCCATTGTTGTCGAAACGCCAATAAACGCGCCTCCTTCCCGCTAATGAACCGGCCGACGTTCGTTAAGCCGCATATTTTTGGCTGCGCTACAACCTCCTTTAATAACTACAATTTATTATCCGGCTTCGCTGTTCTCTTTGTTCTATATTTGAGCCGTCCGAGTTAAGTCGCACGAGCTTGGAATTTCAATTCGAAAATACTAAGATCTGCATCCGCCTTTCCTCGCCCGACGGGCCTGGCGAGTGGCGACGGCGAGGCCCGCGCCGGGCGCCCCGTCCATCGTGCCTCGGTTGGCGCTTGTGCCCGCTGCCTGCGAATGTCTAGCTGTGCTATGAAGCCCCGTTTCCGCCAGTCAGCAACGGGCGGTTCATATCGCAGGAAGTGCCGTTTGTTCCCGACATTAGCATACAGCGGTCGCATTCCTTGGCAACTGCCTCGGGCAGGTGCATCGCCCGACGTTGGCGTCGGCGCAATCAGAGATTATTTATCGTTTCTTTCGTGCATTCCTTAATTTACACAACTGGACCGAAACGACTTTCTCAGCATATGAAAATTCGTATCGGGCGATTTGGTTTTCTTCAATAGAAGACAGCGTATTTTCAACTACTCTGTGTGTACGAAGTCAAGAGGCGTCTCATTCGTCTTGAGACGCGACGAGTATTTTACACGCCGCGAATATTAGATAGTACGTCGGAAGGAATTAATGTTCGCGGCGTGACGTCGCGGGTAGCGGGACGTTGGGGGGAGGGGGAGGAGGGGAGGCGAGAAAAGTGTAATTTAGTTAATTGTACGTATCTAGTTGGTGAGCCTCAATAACAAAGAAGCAACCGCGCGCGGGGACGAGACGTCCGCAGGGGGCTTAAAGTGTGTACATTTGCTCGCCTTCTCGTCAGCTCCTTCGGGCTAAACTCCTGGCACACAACTGTGCTTTCAATTGACATTGTTTAAATAAACATACGTTTAAGGCGAGTGAAGCCGACGGTCACCGCTAGTCATAGAACAGGTGCTGGCCGAGAAGTCATTGGATAACAGCAAAATAAAAAAATATATGTACTTGAAACAGATAATTATTATTAACACGCGATTGTAAACTGCGACGAGGAGTTTGATGTCACGAGAGGTCACACTGTTTGCGTACACTAGTTGAGTTTTTTAAAGACACGAAATCGCCCCGGCCGAGGCCTCTGCACACTTTATTCTTTAAGGCCTCAGCCTTTCCAACAAGTAACTAACCCATCGCCACACGTAATCTCTGATGTTCACGATGACGCTGCTCAAAATCCAACTCCTCGCGAAGGAAGCGGTGAAGTAGATATCGGCCTGGTGGTCGAACCAGTCGATGGCGGTGCCGTCGTGCCACACGTAGGCGCCGCGCAGGCTGGAAGGTGCCTCCAGCACCAGGTGCACCAGCACCTCGGCCGCCTCTGCCGCCGAGCGGAAGCCGACCCTCATCGTCATGTCGGTCCTCACGAGGCCCGGGTGGACGGAATTCACGCTGATGTCTCTTCCTGCCAACTCCCGCTGCTGCACCATCGTCAGCGCACTCAGCGCCACCTTGGACACTCTGTAAGCCGCCAGAACTCCGTTATCGACCAGGTCGCCGGTGTCAAAGTTGCCGGCCTTCACCGCGTCGAGAAACCAATCGACGAAGTCATCTATGTCCCGAACCTGCAGATCTGGGCGAGACAGCCGCTCGATCCAATGCTTGTTCCGCACGTTGGAGAGGTGGCCGCAGTCGCTGGACACGTGGAGCACTCGGCCACGGTTGCGTAGCAGCGGGCAGATCAGCTCGCGCAGCGTCAGGGCGCCTCGGTAGTTGATGTCGATCACCTTCTTTTGCTCCTCGTACGAATTGCTGAACAAGCCGTTCGCATAACCGGCGTTGTTGACGAGGACGTCCAGGCCTCCGTGCTCGCGCGCCAGGCGTTCGCGGAGGCCGAGCACGCTGTCCCTGTCCGTCACGTCCAGCCGATGGTACTCGGGGTACAGCCCGAGGCGGTTCAGGTCCTCGACGGCGGCTCGGCCGAGCGCCTCGGAGCGCGAAGTCAGGTACACGGCGCCATCGAAGCGCCGACACAGGCTCTCGACGACGGCGAACCCGATGCCCTTGTTGGCGCCCGTCACGACGGCCACCCGCGGCATGGCCTCTGCTCGGCGCGGATCGGTGGCGACTGATCGATTTTAGTCGTCGTTGTGGATCGCTGTACGCAGCCCATAGACATAGAGCAGTCTAGACGCGGACGCCGATTGCGCGTCTTTGTGTTTTGTGCTCACGATTAACTCGTTACAATATTTAAACAACGGTCGCGCGTTTAATCAGCTCTAACGGCGATAAATAATAAACGAGTAATTAAACGAGTGATAAAGGCCATTACGAAGCGGCCGATAACGACAACGCTGTTCCCTTATCGCATACAATACAACAACGTGCGATTCCGAGTGACCTTGAACGCCCGTGCGAAGCCGGGGTGGGCCCTAGTGCAGCGCGACCTTCGCGCCGCTCGCCTCCTGACCTCCGGCGGCTCATGCATATGCAAGTGGCGTGACGCGCCGACCTGCCACCGGCTGAGCCGCGTCGCGAGAGCGAAGGTTAGCCACTTCGCTTCGAGCTTCCTCGCCGCAGTCGCGATATTTCTTCACCAGTTTCGGCGAAAATACGCAAGTTGGAATGGTTTAATGGTCGGACGCGAATGATTAATAGATCACCCCTGAAACGACGTTAGCAGATGCCTTTGGAAGTGGGATTTCTGCAATTAAATATCCTCGTGATGCAGATATCACTATACTTTCCTTATCTTTGTATAAATATTGGGCGAAGCGCTTCAGAATAGACATGTTTGCGGGCTGCATTGGGCGCACTGCGTCTGCTTCGTGAGCCCCGGGTGATCTTCCTGTAATCCCGCTAATCACTCGGCTAATGGAGGTTCGCGAGCGAACGACGAAAGCCCAAACAATAACATAATGTCGGCTGCACTAATACAATATCTCTATAATTGAGCGATGAATTATTCATGGGGCGCGGGGGAGGG
>JAOSYY010000010.1:9004990-9015241 GCA_025727935.1 Hebomoia glaucippe
ATGTACGTGAAGGTATTTATTATATTAATAACTAGCTTTTGTCAGCGGCTTCGCTCGCGTTCATGTGGATTTTATACCTTTGATTATATTATTGTACTTTATTAGAAAACATAATATAGCCGTCCTCGATAAATGTGCTATCAAACACTGAAATAATTATTCAAATCGGACCAGCGGTTCCTGAGCTTAGCGCGTTCAAACAAACAAACTCTTCAGCTTTATAATTGGTATAGAGAAAAGGAACACAATTTATTAAAATGTATCAATCAGTCAAAAACAGCCACGTTGTAGCCGCGATAAAAATAAGAGATATTTTATATTTATCGTGTTTTTCCGTCTGTGACATTGTTACGTCTAAACGACTGTATCGCTTTTGTTGTAGATTTTTTGAAGCTTACATAATTGAGATGGATCTAAGTTATTTTTTAAATAATATTATTTAAAAGAAATAATTTTCGTCACCGTATCGAAAAAATTGAGACTTAGACAAATACCGGAGTAGTTTTTCTGATTCAAATTAATAAAATTTATTGTGATTTTATGAGTTAAATAAATGTACAACAAAATCTTTTCCAAGGCTTCGAGTCCTTTAACATAAAAGTTTTGTCTTGGCCCTGAAAAAAAACCATCGTTTTAACTACTTTTTGACCTCCTCGTATTGCTAAAGTCATCCAACACAATTTACACGACTACGCATAATACTTGAAATATAAGCCTAAAAACAGTATTTTGTAATGCAAACGTTGAACTATAAAAATTCAGGCCCCGTATTGAATTGTATTAAAAAAACTAACCGTTTTGGAAAGCCTGATGGGAGTCTGTCAAAATTTACAAAGAGGAAACTAGCGTTAGGGTGACAACATTATTGGTTGTAATGGGATTTTTTTATTTCATATCCTCTGTCTGGTTTTTTTAATGAATTATCAAATATTTTAAGTACTATAGATAATTTTTACATGTCTTCAGAATGTAATAAATTGAAATTACATTACATAATTTCGTATTTTTGATTTTTTAAATAATCAGTGTGTATCGAAAGCCTATTTGCCTATAACCTAGTTATATATACAATTATTTTGTTTTTACGTAAGAATTTAAATTTTCAAAAGTATGGCTATTCTAGTCGCATATGATCGGAAACGGCGCGTCTCGGTGGCCCCGGCATGGCATCGCATTGCTTCAATTTCACGTCTGTTTTCACACAGTACTTTAACGGACTCTATTCCGTAGAGGCCCGGTTTACATAAGAGCAACGAAAGGCCCATTTGAAAGTAACACTTGTTTTAACTCCTTAGCTCACATTAAAATTCGTAAACTTAATGAGCATAAAATAAATATTTTTTATGCTACTGTAACTAAATATATTATTACGTATTTGACTATGTACGTTTGAAATACTCAGTCCGTAACTTTATATAAGTTTAGATAATATTAAAAGTTGAATGATTAGTTATAAGTTATAGCTAAAAGCCATCTTAATATACTAAAATTACAAATGTTAGAAGCACACCAAAACAACGATTTTTGTAGCGAAACTACGATGCTAAATATATACGCATTAAAGTTATAACAACCCAGTTTTGTGTTAATTAAAAAATAGTCTATTCCATATAAACTCGCTGACATTTTTGAAGTTTAACTTTTTTGGCGGTTTACGGAAAAACGATGAGAGTAAATTATTATGATGCGTCACTGTCACGTAAAACCAACACCCTGAAGTTAGCTATAGTCAATTTAAACATTCGGTTTCGTCACGCGCATGCGCGACCGAACAAACTAGAGGGCCATGATTTCCCGGCGCCATTACCAAAGGAAGCATTGTACATTATACCATTAAACATTATAATTCTTTATTTTTTCGATTCTTCGTACTGCAACAAACAGGTAGTAAAAAATTAAATTATATGCTTTGAATCCGATCCTGTGCTCGCGCAGGCAAATTGTGCATTCTCCTCGTATATGGAGCTTGTATTTCTTGATTTGAGTGTAGATTTGAACAAGAATATGTGGAGCATAGACTTTTATTGATAGATATAGTACGACTAAGTGCATTTTGATGACTTACAAAGCAACCCTTTGAAATGTTCTGAATGTACTGAATACTTTTAAAGGATGTAGTTTGAAACTGTAAAATGTTTTACGTGAAGTTACATTATTTTTAAGGTTGGCAACGCGTCTTCTATATGTAATGATCTTAAAGGTGTCCATGGGCGACAGAAATAGCATAATATACGTTTGCCTTCCTATCGCATAAAAAAAGCTTCACTTGCAATTAAAAATCTTAAGTGAATACCTTAAAAGACTATTTTAAATTGATTCTAATTAATTGTCTATATTTTGTATTGGATAATGATGTGTTTGTAATCACTTTTAAACGTTTTATGTAATATTAGTCTAATAAAACACTCGAATACGCTACAAAAATATAAAAAAAAAAAACTAAAGTTTATTTTTTATTTCGTTCAAGTAAATCCACATTCGAAGCTTTCCCAAAAAGTACATTTAATTAATACATGATTGATGTGCTTAATCACACACAGCTCACAAATTCTAGTCAACACTACAGTGTAGAAGGATTTACTTTGGAAATCACTCTCTGATTGAATCGGAGCCCCTATTTGTTTGTATCCGAAATACGGTTTGTACCAGTTTAATTAAAATTCTGAATAACTTTTCTTTTCAAAATGCTCTCCGGGTAGAACTGGATACGTTTTACTTTTATTTTCGCATCGTTTTATTAAGTGTTTCAAATTGTTTTAGGTTTAGGTGCAAATCGAAAGGTATCATTGGAAAAATCTTTTTAAAAACCAAGCTTAAAAGCTCGTCATTGCAGTATTTTCAATGAATGAGATAGAAGTTGTGTTTGTGTTAATGAAGTTTTAATAGTAAGCGAGGTCTTGAGCTTATACAGGATGTTTGGGGACTGCTCCCGAAATCGAAGACTGGTGATAGTACTAATGACACCTTTGATGAAGGGACGGAATAAAATTCGATTATGACTAAAATAAAAATCATATTTTTAAAACCTTTTAGTATCGTTATTTCGCTGCATCATGTTTGTCCAGCTGTCTTTGTTATCATGCTTCATTGCTGGTTCTTTTTATTTAGTAAAGTAATGTATTTTTATGAAACTATCGTTTCATTTAGCTGTACTAACAAGATGGAGCGTAAATAATGCTACGAAAAAGTTTTAAAAATGTCTTTTTTTAGTCAGGTTCGATTTTTTTTCCGTCCCTTCATCAAAGTTGTCATTAGTACTATCACCAGTCTTCGTTTTCGAGAGCAGTCCCCAAACAACCTGTATAACATTTCAAAGGATACCATTCCATTGATATTTATTTATTCGAATATTCACAAGAGGCTGTGAAAAATTACGGACAATAAATACTCGAAATAATATTTGTTTGACAGCGTCGTCTCAACAATGGTAAATAACGTCATGTATTTGAAAAACGAGTAAAATGATTACAATAACTTCTAAAAATTGCGTAATGTTTACAGCAAATATGAAGAAGGATATGAGAATTACAATTGAAAAAAAAACGCTTTAAAATTCCACGCGAGATTTTCACGGAAGAGAAATTAATTTGTAAATGTTAAAGTGGCGTACGTTACATGATATTTAAAAATAGTGATTAATGGTAATCTTAAGGCTGCGAATTCATAAAAAGCTACAATTTTATAAAAGGGCACAGAGTAATGAGATAACAGATTTGTGACAAATTTTGATACTTTTTGACAGACAAATATGAGGCTCCCTGGTGACGGCTACATAAATAAGAAATATTTAAATATTTAATATTATATTAATTTTATTACTTTAATTAAAAATTTCATTGACTGTTGTTGAAACGTAATTGCTGTACGATTTTTCCATCCCTTCAATAATCAAATAACTTAAAACAAAAGTATTATCGTTAAATAAGATATATGATTTTATGAAAGTTAATATGGATAAAGTTTTATTTAACTTTGATGCAATAATTGAAATTCTAAGTTCGGGGATACAGTTTTCAGAAGTCCGAAGATCTATTGAAAGATTTTTAGTTTCTTACTCGCTTTTAAAAAACAATTTTCATGTTTAATAAACACACTTCTTTAATTATTATTTAATATATTTTATTGCAAAAATATAACGTGAAAAGCTGTATTTATATAATAAAATAATACTACCATCAAAAATTAAATTTCTGCGATTTTGACAGACAGACTAAATCCTATACGACTTTTGTAGAGGCCTTTTCTAAACATCCTTTAATTTACTTTTGTTATCTCTGTACTATAATTGCTCTATGCCCCAAAGGGTTTTAATAGAGGTCACGTGACGTGGAAACATTCCCGCTGCCTCAGGAAGTGCCCTGATTGATGGGTCCCAAAGCGTACCTCTTTTTGTTACATGTTATTTGTTTTCTGTATGTATTTGGAGACTTATAATCATAATTTTCATTGGCCTCGAACATAATTTAGTTCTAAGCTTATAGCCATCCGATATTTTGTCGCTCGGCATGTTCAAAAGCCTCGACTATCAATTCTCCACCAGTACTCTAACAACAGTTTTTATTTTAGACCTTTATTACTTTGGTAATGTGATAGCAACGTCTGAAAAAGATTTTAATTAAAATATTGAATATTTTCTTATTGAACATGTATTCAATTTTTAATTTAATAGTATATTCGGACTACAGTGTTATGAGTGAAGTTAATACGAAAATTTTGAAACTGTGTCTTTTTTTTCAATTTTTAGAATAATATATTACTCTATTATTAAATCGTCCACATTCAATTTTGATAAATTCACTAAATATACACTTGGTGTCTAGTTGTTTATTATATGTCTAGATGCTATATCTTAAATCTTTATTATATGTCTAGATGCTTATCGTAAATATAATTAGGAATACACCTTTTCTTTTCTTCCCTCCAAAGTGATTTATTAAAACACAAATACCTATTCTTTAACGTACTTCGTTCCGTTTGACACAATTTATTCGTCTGCAAAACGGATATCGTTCCATATTTATATCGAATCTTGTTATTTAATAAATTTTACACACAATTAAACTGAAATAATTAGTTTCGTTTATTGAATGATAAAGGTTTTGTCTTGATTGAACGAATTCCGTCGAAATTTCAAGTTGATTAATCAATTTTAATTGATGTTACTTATTGTCTGATCTGTATTTTTAAATTAAAATATCGATACTTGATTTTAAGATTAATTACATTATTTTTAGATAGGTATATTTATTCCTTTTTGCTGTAACTTTTCAAAAGCTTTTCATTCAGACTTTGCGGTTGAGATAGGTTTATAGAAACATGTGTCTTGAGTTGAAAATCTCGAACTGCAACTGTGTTAAGTATATAAGGATTACATATCCTTAGGGAAATAAAAAGACAGGAAATCGTCTATCGTTACGATCCCGTTAAATATATTTAATAAGGTTGATAATCATTTAAAAAATCTTAGCAATATTTTTTTTCACAAGCGTTTTGTTTCACACACAAAAATAAATGTATGATTTATATAAAAAATCTAAAAATTTCATGCAAATTGAAAGCGAAAATAAATTTGCCGTATCTAATTTTTCCGTTGGAATTCTGCATCGTTTGAAAGTCAAAATGTTTATTGTCCGCCATATTTTATCTGTGGATTGACGTTCAGTTTGAAATTCAAATTTGGAACATTTGTTATGCGAACGAGGCGAGGGCTTAACACGATCAAAATCAGAGGGCGCCGTGGACGCGGTATCAAATGACAGCTTCGTGTCAACGTAATGATAATTTTCTCTATTCAGTTACGTTTTATACATTCCTTGTCAATGATTTATTCAGCTTTATAATTAAGTTGTGTACTGGCGCTGCCCCGCTGTTTCACTCGCGTCTATTTTGATCTGGTATATAGCCTAGTTATTAGTATAGAGATAACAGCTTCTATCTAAATGTAGGTACACAAAACAAAAACACAATTTTACAAATATATTTGTTTATGTGTGTTTGTTTCAGATAATCTCCAAAATGTCAAGATAATCGAGTTTGACAAGACTTTCACTACGAGACAGTTAAAGTGATAAGGCGTAAGTTAGACTTTATAATTTTGAAAAATAATTTATATACAGTATAATATTTTAATTCGATCGCCTAATTCCTGCAAGGCTAACATAACACCCAACTATTTTTAACAGAAAATTTGATGTGATGTGTATCAAATATTTGCTACATTGCTAAGACTGCGTCATAACCAACAATATTACCATTTTAGCTGTTGAAAGGCAAGTAAAAGTTGTAAATTCAAAATATTCACCACATTAAATCTAATCCTGAAACTTCTCAAGCCACTAAACAGCATTGTTACCACAGCTGGCCGGATTAAAATTTGATGAAGCAAACTTTTGGCTATTCGCTTATAATCCTGCTCTATCTGCTTCAATATTTTACACCAAGTGTGTTAGATTTTTCAATTAATTATTATCCCCGAAATTGTCACATGGTTTCATCACCTTAAAAGCTGTATGTTGGAGCTGAGCTCAAAGATAAAAATCCTAATTTTAATTACATTCATAATGAATTATTGGTATGAGGAAAAGTTATTGTGTAATAGCGTAGGACTTTTAAGTACTGTATACACCAGGGTAGTTTTGCAAACTGGGTTCCCGTGGCCCTCCAGACGATGGTGAGTGAATGAGTATTCTCCCCTAGTACTCTGAGAGCGTATGTGACTCGCAAGTAGATTACCTATGGAAGATTACCGAAAAAACTTCCACTTTCGTTGTACAGCTGCGTCAATTTCATATTAACGGACAAACAAACATACTATTTTATAGCTTTTGCTACTGATTAAAAAAAGCCAATGTTGTTTCTATAAACAATTGAACAACTAAATCCAATCTGTCTGACTGTGTCACCCGCTAAAGTTAAATGTATGAAAAATTTCTCACCCACGCGATTCGCTCCCGACTTTTGAATTAGTAACATCGTCAATTTAACTTCGGGAACAAATCCACAATATCCCGGGAGAAGCGAGAGACTATTCAACAATTTACCGTTTATTCGGCGGCAGAATAATGTAAAATGGAACATTGACTTTCTTGCGCCTTACAAAATAATATGAGTAAATGATACAATAACAATTTTGCTAATATTATTGGCTAGGCGTTTAAGTTCCTGTAGAATACAATTAGACATATATTAAATAATATTAACATTACACCAAAAACCATATAATAATTTAGCAGTATTTAGTTTTAAAAATAAAATAATGGTGTATTGGATTTCTGGCAAGAGAAAAGAAAGCAACAAAGTACAATTTTAATTTCGAAATTTATAATTTTAAATTGTGAAACATTCGAAATTCCTTGCCATATTACTTATTTTGCCAAAGTTAAGATATTTTATCGCAAGTTCTTTTAGCCATTTCCTCGGACGAAGAGTCGGCAGACAATACTGTAATTAATTAATTTCAAACTTTTTGCTTTCGTAAAGGAAAAACTTTGAATTCACGCCATGCATCTGACTTGTACCTAGTAAATAAACAACAAAACGCGTAAATTGCGAAGTTTTCAAGCGATTCACGAACAAACATAATACAAGGTAATTTGGACCTTTTGGTAACTTTGATTGAGTTTATTTTTCTCTGAAAATATTTACACAACTAAATCTAACAATGCCTTTCGTGTTGTCTTGTACCTAGTTATTTGTCTACGCAAAATTGAATCATATCTCACTAAAGTTAAGAGCCAAAGTTCTATGCTACTATTTGTATATTGCGAGGCATTGTATGAAGATATATGAGCAAATGAATTGGAGGTGTTTTTCTAAGTGCACTTACCTATAATAATTAACTTAGAATTGGTCGAAAATTAGTTTGCTTAAACGAATGTAGTTGAGACTTGTGTTCGCGGCCTAAGTCGTAACTAATCTGCCTTATAACTAACTCGATTTCCGCAACGGATATAACTTTTTCTCGACAAAGACACTATTTGATTGATGGAGGCTTGATTAGGATCATTTGAATGCCTAATGGCCGACCTTTTTGATCAAAAATCTCATTTCCGAATCGGTAGTGATGTTTTGTTGATATCCTTAATGGCTTGTCAGATCATAAGACTTTAATTTTGCTTTTGTTTGGTTATGTATACTAATAAATTATTATATCTGGCCGTAAGACAAAGAAAACGCTTTTTCTATACATAAAAGACCTATTATACATTTTTTAGTATTATACGTGTATGACAGAAAGTCTTGGAGACGCGTTTCCGGCCCTTCAGGAAGGAATAAGCTCGTTTCTTGAATGGCACCATGTCGTAACACATTCTTTACAATTTTTGTTTGCCTGTCTATCAGTTTAGTTGTTTGTTCTAGCTAACTCTGAACTTAGATACTATTATTACAAGTATGATCGCGACCACTATTATTCTACCAACATTTTTGACTTATAAAACCGTCTTTTGAAAACATTGCGCCCAGTGTATAGTGTTTAATCTTCGTACATTTAATATTGACTCGAATAGAGTATATTTAAACTGAATATCGGTTTATTGTGAAAAGAGCATGCCAAATGCGTCTCATTGTGATTCACGCTGGCCGTGATAAGTGACGCGCTGAATACGATTTGCGAGCAACACTGCCCGCATGCAATGGAATAGCAAATAGGTTCTACCTAACTTGTATATATATACATTCCATTTACATAATGTAATGCCTTCACCCCTATAATCTATAACAGCGATTTAAAATTGAACTAATCCTGACTCGACATGTCTTCCATGTTATTGTAATATACAGGCTGTTTTTGGACTGCTCCCGAAAACGAAAACAGGTGATAGTAGTTATGAAACCTTTGATGATGGGATGGAAAAAAATCGAGCCTTACTATAAAAAAGCCATATTTATAAAACGTTTTTTGGAGTTATTTACGCTCCACCATGTTTGTACAGCTGAATGAAACGATAACTTCATAAAAAATATTGAAAAAAAAAAACCATCAACGAATTTTTTCATAAGTATTTTAATTAAAAGTCACGTTAAAATCCTTCAGCTGTTTAAGCAACCGGGACGGATAGATAAAAAAGTTTTTATTATAAGTACTATGAACATGTATAATTCAAATAATTTTATTAATGGCGATACACGAGGACGACACTAGTAAAATGTATGTGTATTTCTTAGTAAGTAGGCGGATGTTTGTCTTAACAATGTCTATACTGATCTATAGCGCATGCTCAGCGAGTCACCGTTTGAACTAGTGACGTCACATCATTAGACAAGACATGTTAATTATCACTGCCTACTAATAATCGCGCCTTTGAACAGTAATCATTGCACGAACGTTAATCAAATGGAGATAATAATTTTGTAAATGTAATTAGCCGAAACTGTAATTCGGATATGCAGAGTTAATTGATAGATGCGTGTTCCAAATATTGAATTGTTATATTATCTATGATATGTCAAATGTCGCATAGACTATACGAAAATTGTTCACTAAGCTAATTTGTATAAATTGGAAATGGATATTAAATTTTTTTTTTATTTAAATCTCTGTTAAAACCTATTTATAAAACCTTTTCGGACAACGCATTGTAAAATGACGTCTCACTGTCAACATATGACATTTGACAGATAACTTTATGTAAAAAATTGCAGTGACCGCGAATGTGTGTTAATTTTACGCGTGTGCTTCAAGTTTTCATTTTAATCATTCAAAATCCGAATTAAATCGTGATATAAAGTATATTGATAACGCTCAGAATTCTGTAGTGAATATACGCTCGTAAGCAAAACCAGAATAAAAAAAATTCAATTCTGAAAAAATAAAAATAAAAACATCATATAGTTTAATGTCGTTGAAATTTTATAACATACCCCATAGATAAAACGTAAGAAATTGTTTATAACTGTATATTGAACTTAATTCCATAAGAACTTGCATTTATCTGTTTATAAGTAGCTAAAATATAAACTTATTTCCTTTTTCCGTCCTCCATCTTGTTTACTCGTGCTAAACGAATTTCAACGAGCATTCTGTTATCGTTCCAATTACGAATTTAAAATTCGAATCTCATTTAAAACTGTCGGTCTGTGGCAGGAAACTAACCAATCGCAATTAGCTAATGAACGGTTTCGAGTTATTTCAACCAATCAGCGGTGTTGAATGTGTAGCTTTTAGCGCGTTTTTTCCGTTTTTCGTGTCTATTTTTTAGCTGTATATGCTTATCAAACTACAGATAGGTTTCGAATCTTGTATATCTCTTT
>JAOSYY010000010.1:9015341-9027296 GCA_025727935.1 Hebomoia glaucippe
TCCGTTTTTCGTGTCTATTTTTTAGCTGTATATGCTTATCAAACTACAGATAGGTTTCGAATCTTGTATATCTCTTTACACTATCTAGAAACATGTAAAATAGTTGTATAGTGAATCAAAGTAAATGTATACGATATAAAAATATTACTTTAAATTCTTTTTTTATATTATAGGGGGACAAACCAGCATACAACAATTGATTACCGTCAGTCATGGACATTAGAAAATCCAGGGGTCTCGCAGACGCGTTGCCGGCCTTTCAAAAAGGAATAGGCTCGTTTCCTGAAAGCCACCACATCGTAACGGTTCGGAAAAACCTCCGGCGTAAGTTAATTTCACAGAGTGATTGTATTTAGATTAATACGTAAAACCAAAACTTTCTAGATTTCTAGAATGTTCTGGATACTGAAAAGTGTTAGATTAAGTATAGTCGAAGAAGTGCAGAACGCTTAAATTGATACAAATAGGTAGCTCAACTACTAGGCGATCTCTAGAATTAATTGTTCATATTGAATAACTGCAAATATGTATGTACAATTATTTGTATATATAAAACAAATAAAGTGAAATCGATAAAATTTTGAAGTAATCAAATTTCTTACACGTTTCACCTCGACACGAAAATGCTTTCGTAATATGATTATTAAAAGCCATAAAATAAGTCGAGTAATAAAACAGGGAGTCGGAAAATATAAATTTCCATCGCGGTAAAATTACTAGCTATCGTAACTTAAACCGTGTTTACAGGATACCTTCAAAATTGCTATTTGTCGGAACAGGGACGGATTCGGAAAATTAGAGGACCCAGGATTTAACATGATACATTTAATATTTTATAACTATTGGCTTATTAATTTTATTTAAAAAATGAAGTAAACGATTTTGTTCCAAGAGATACAATTATATTATATTATAATAGATATAACGGCTGTTAGGGGACCGCTCTCGAAAACGAAGACAGTTGATAGTACACCTTTGATGATGGTACGGAAAAAAATCGATGCTGATTCAAAAAAAATATTTTTAAAACGTTTTATTACCGTTATTCCGCTCCATCATGTTAGTCCAGCTATTCTTGTTATCACGCTTCATTGCTGGTTCTTTTTTTTAGTAAAGTAATGTATTTTTTATGAAGCTATTGTTTCATTTTTAATCAGGATTGATTTTTTTCTGTGCCATCATCAAAGGTGTCTTTTCTGGGGCAGTCCCCTAACAACCTGTATATTATAATAAATTATGTTTTGTGTTTTAAAATAAAGGAAATATACTTTATTAAAGTATTTCAAACAATTATGAAATACTTTTTTACTTCTATTACTCATTATTTCTAATTAAAATGTATACAGTTTCAATTATAATCGTATAAAGACAAATAAGGCATAACATTTATTTTCTCTATATAAGTAATTAAAATCGTAAAGGGGCCCCAATGAATAATGCATACAAAACGGTATCTGTGTTGTATGAACTTTACAACTGAATGTATTACGAACAATCGGTGCTTTAATGTTTTTATTTATTGTCAATTTTCAGGATTATGCCGTATTGCGGATTCGAATTCTAGTCAAAATGGTGCCAAAGCGATTTTCTTACACATTTTCCTGCCTAACTTTACATGGACAGACTCATTGATCATACGATTAGGTGAGCGAAATTTCTGCTACCCTTTCCCCACATAAATTATAATTAATAATTCCCGAACCAGTCGTTTTTATTGCACCATAAAATATTCGCACAAAATGGGATCGTAATGTCAAAGGGCATTAACGGTAATTTCGTATACAATTGGTATTAAATGAAATAAAATGCAAATAAACACAAAATTTGGCGAAAGTAGGCCCAGAATTGCCTCTCGAAAAACATTTTCCTTATCTTAATAGGCCGGGAAATTTTACGAGCTCTTGTTGATACTTGACTACCTGAACTCTTCTACAGAATTAATTCTTTTTTCACTTTCATTAGCTTTTGGGGTATAAATAATGTTTTTCGTATGTATGACTATGTATTTATATTTTAGTTTCCTAACATACCGAACTAATGTAATGTTATTTTAATGGAGGAACTTTTAAATACTTTTCAGGTCATAGCGAAAATCATCTAGACCGCTCGATGACGAATCAGGGCGTCGACAATAGCGCGGCGTTATAAGTTTGACGTGTGTGTCTGTCTCATAGCAGCTTCCTAGCGAATGGATCGTTTATTTCGTATTTACCAAATCAATGCCGTTTCTTTTAGGTATCGGAGAGAATAAGTTTTGATTTATTTTATTATGTAAAACTCAGAAATACGAGACAATGTTAAAAGTATTAAAAATATAATAATAAGTTGTTGATTTATACTGGTGTTTGGTTACAAAAAATGGAGGAAGTATGGTGTAGTTAAAAGGTTCGTTTCAGGTACTATAAAGTCGTGAAATATTATAACCTCTTTTCGAATTAAACTCCTTCCCCTTATAACCGAGTCAAGTGCCGTGTTATTGTTATTTTTATCGCACTAATAAAGCATTAAGTGTTTGTATCGTCTGCTACAATGTGCTAGACGTTTTAACTATAAAAGTGGCTTTAGTTTGATAACACAACCACATTTAAATAGTTTTATTACAAATGTTATTTGCGTCTGCAATAATGTATGTCTTTATCAGTTTTCTAAGACAATAAAAGTTATTCACTATTTGCCTTTTTTTTAAGACCAATAAAATTAAAAACGTCCCCCAAGTATTTATAAAACTTATCTATACAATGTTGAAATTTTTTTTGTTCGTTTGAACGCGTTAATCTCAAGAATCGCTGGTCCGATTTGAAAAATTTTGTCAGTGGTGGGTAGTACATTTATCGAGGAAGACTATAGGCTATAATATATTTTCCAAAAATCCCTAATTTTAAGGATCTCTACTTATTAAAAGTCCAATAATGCAACCCATGGTGTAAAAGAAGCTAGTATGTAAATAAACGGTTGGTCATTTCTATTGCTGTAGCTGTTATGTTAGCCTGGTACTTATTTCTTGGTAAAATGAAGATTTCTTTAAAGAATCTGTCTCTCACAGCCTCTTGGACTACGAGTCTATGCAAAATAATTAAGCGAATTCTTGTTTTATAATTGTCTAACATAAGATAATAAATAATATATTCATTCATTTGTCTTCATTTTGTGAGGCTTCTGTGCAGGGTAGTTGTATCGTATTGAATATGCAATAACTTATTGTAATACCCGCTCTTAACCACGCGTAGGCGTTTACAAAATAGGCTTTGTACTGAAATTTCTATAATATCTGTTCAAAATTATATATGAAAACCTTTATTAACTTAATGAACACGAAACAACGGTTTATAGAATTGTCGTGCGTCTATTTGTGCGTCTGTCCACGCTAATACCAGCTGTTTAACCGATTTGGGCGTGGCTTAAAAATAAAATTTCAACCTCTTGCTAACTTCTTATTGCCTGGTACTTCTTGCATAAAATTATGGAATAATGGTCCTTAGAGACATTATTTTTTTTACAAAGAAATTGGCATGTTATGGATACTTTGCATACTTTGGCGCACAAAGGCAAAAGTAATGCACGCTCAGCCTTTTGTCTCGTGGTAGTGTTGATGGTAGTTAGTTTTTAGTTAAATCAGGAATAAAACGCTTAGGTAACGTGTTCATTATTTATTCAGCGTTAGTTATCTCGTCGAGTTTATATTTTAAGCTTCCACTATAATTATAGCAATTAACTCCAAATTTACGCTACCTTTTGGATTCTTTGCAGTTTTATAATTTTTTGCCAGAAGTGTGGAAGGGTAAAAATAAAAACATTATATATAAGCTAAATTTGGTTGGTTGTTTGGTTCGATTATCTGGTTGTGTCTGAGTATGAATTATGTATTGGACATTTCAAGTTATTCAAAATTTTGTTGACTGTGCAAGTTCTTAACGGCTTTTAAAATGTTTATTGTAACCAAGCCCCAAACCCTTTGGTCTTGCTAATGGGGACGATTTTCACCATTTAGTCAGCCTCTGGTTCATTTGTTAAAATCACTGAAGCAGGTAGCCACTAATGTTCGCGGACTTTGAAATAAATAAAACAAGAAAATTTCAATGATGAAGTTTATTCTAATTAATTGTATGTGGAAACATGAATCATTACAACGCGTATCTATAGAAGGAGCCACTATATATCTTCTTAATTATCAAATACTTATATAAAATAACAAAATGTCTTTCTTTGTTCGTTGAAAAATTATAACATTTATTGGCCTTACTTAGATATAGTTCGCAATTTGTTAGAAATGTTTGTATAAAATGGTGAAGACAAAACAATTTTCTCCGCCATTCGCCGGAAGATTTTCTTTATTTTCCTTTAGGCATTGACAATCTTAAATATTATCAGATAATAGAAGTTTATTACTTCTTACAATAATTCTAAGAGCTTTTGAACAACAAAGTAACGTATTGAATAAAATTATTACAAACATAATTTTTTATTTAATTGTCGTTAGATATTTTAAGCAAAAGTCATCAAAATTAAATCCCCAATTTAATCGTGAACGCTTTAAAACGTCCTTTGTAGACATTCTAAAAATATTATTCTCTTTAGAGTTATATAGAAAATTAAGTCCATAGAAATAAACGTACAGTTATTTGTAATCGAAATATTCGAAAACACACAAAATGTTATCTTGGTTCCATGAAATTTATTCAAGAGACTCCACCGCTAGTCCAGATTTCAATTCTTAGATTTTATTTCAATCACCTTCCGATAAGGTAAGACAGTTCACGCCGAACCTCATACATTTTTCATGATCTAATGAAAAAGCTTTCTTAGTCTTACGGCAAAACGACTTCTCAGATGTTTAATACTGAATAACATTGGTTTTATATCGTAAGAGACGTTTTAAATTACCGTATTCTTTAGTGTAAGAGCCAAAGACGATTTGTCAGCAAAATATACGACAAGCTCGTTTGACAGTTGTTGAAACGATCTTTAGTAAATTGCGAACTATATTTACATATTACAGTGTCTCAATCAGCCATTAATATGGCACTAATTCGGCTATTAACAAACATATAGTAAAAAAAACGCAACATATATGCAAAATTGTGCCTATATCGAGTACTGTTGTGATTAAAATGAAAAATTCGTTTCAACCACAATACCTCTCACCGAAAATGTAATCCTACCCTAAAAAAAAACTAAAAAACCGTTAATTTTTTTTTATCAATATCAACTTTTTTCATTATTTTGAAGGCACATGAAAATCTCTTACAAATAAATAAAGCCGCCCAAGCGTCCAAAATTCTATTTTTGATATAAATAAAGAGAAGTGTGACGTCACGCGAGCATACATACCGTGAACAAATACTTATATACTATAAATATACAATAATATGCAAAGCTATACTACATCGATATAAAGGGTGTTCGGGGACCGCTCCCGAAATCGAAGACAGGTGACGGTAGTCATGACACCTTTGATGATGATGTGGAAAAAAAATCGATCCTGACAAAAAAAATCATAATTCTTAATTAAAACGTTTCGTTAGCGGTATTTCGCTCCATCATGTTAGTCCAGCTGTTTATGTTAACATGCTTCATCGCTTATTCTTTTAGTAAGTAATGTATTTTTATGAAATTATTGTTTCATTTAGCTGTACTAACATGATGGACCGTAAATGGTAATAAATAGTGTTAAAAATATGTTTTTTTAATCAAGATCGATTTTTTTCAGTCCCATCATCAGAGGTGTTTTGGTACTATTGTCTGCGTTCGTTTTCGACAGCGGTCCCTACACCCTGTATAGATAGGTTTCATAGGTGATATGCCACTGTATACCTTTTTACATTAAGTCTATTGTAACCAACCAACAAATATAATGAGATAGTCTAAAATAAACATTACCACATTGATCTTAAAGTATGTTTTTCTCTGTACATTGATAAACGTATTTTATTATTAGACACGTCGCAAATTGTCGTGACCACATTAAGTTAGAACCTCAGAATATTTATTCGCCGAGTTTCTGTTCAAATAATATCCATATAGAGCAAAAACTTTTGTGCTCAAACTTTTTTCATTGAAACGTATGTTACCAGAGGCTTATGACAGATACTGTAAATATAAAATTTTCGAAAAAAGAAATTATTTGAAAATATAACAATCCAGCCCATCACATGGTAGAACATTGTGCTTCTGATAAATATTAAAATTCTTACCAATAATTACAAGAGTTGATCCCAAAACTGATTATCGATTGAACGCAACTGCATCTAATGGCACATTTACAGCAAATTTACCAGCAAGCACAGGGAGTAAGCATCGAGGCCACACCGGCACAGTTTTGAAAACAAACAGTAACTCAAACAATGCCGACGCTCACTCCGAAAGACTACACGAAATAAAACCTCAACGTATTCATCATAGTGAAACTATACGCTCTAAGTCTACACTAAAAGTACGAAAAATATATATATTTCCATAGAATTAATTTATACAAAGCTCGTGAAAATATTTTTATCAAAGTTACAGTAAGAATTGTCTTTTATTTTAATACTTGCTAATGTTACATGAATATACCTACAGTTTCCAGAACAATCCATAAAAAAAACACGTAAAACTAAAATATGGTTCCACTTAATCACTACTTAGTCGACTACTGAAACGGAAAAATTAAACACAAAGTCCAACTGTTCCCGTCATTACTGTGGTTAATGAGAGAGATAGGAACATTGTAAGTAACACGTTTCAGTTTCCGACCTAAAAATATTAAAACTTAATGTTTATGATTAAAAAAAAAAATACTTAGCATGTCTTTAAATGTGCTGCTTCAACCTATTTCCGACTAATTATTCTTTGGAGAGAACCTCCCCGAGTAACTTTGGTTTTATTAAAACGTCAAAATAAATAAAATTATCAGTGAAGAATATAAATGCACAGTCGCAAATTAAGAACGATCGAGAAAATTCAAAATGATCAAAATTAAAATCGACATCTAAAAGTACAAAACTCTCCAGAATCATCGATTTATTTACGATAACTTTTTCTACTCAAACACTATGGAAGCCAAAGTGACGAAAATTTCACTATACATAATATATTTTTATCTTATCTATATAAAAGTTAGATTCGTTAAAACGGCGGTCACAAGGTCACCGTCACTAAGAAAATTTAAAAGTGGTCCAGATTGTTTTCCCTTAAACATTGTTTTTACGATGCCAAATTATACAGGGTCGATAATACAAAATAAATGTGCTATGAGATGATATTTTCTGTAACACCCTGCTATATTAAAGCGATTTACATTACTGATATTAATACAAAATTACCTTATACCTACACTACGCCTGGCGAAACACTCTAGGCCGATAGGAACGAAAAATCTAACACGTACAATAGAATAATCAAATCCAAACAAATATTATATACAGCTGTCTCTTATCCTCTTACGAAAAGAGAGCAGACATCTATAATTCGAATTAGCATTTGAGAATTCGTTCATACATCTTCAGAGTACTTTTAAGCCCATACTCCAAAAGGTGACTTAAGTTCGAATCTAGTTTCAAGATGTATCAAACCGATTATTCTACTTGTAACGTTTGACAGTACTCAAGTGTAGATTGATCCACGTCTTGCAATACGGACCCTAAAGAATTAGGTCAAACAACATATTGCGCTAACTCAGGGAATTTACGAAGGGGCCAAACAACACACGCTACGATACAAAAAAAATATCTATTAAAAAAAAAACAACTAATTTACGCGCATCATGCAACTATGTCGCATATGCGCAGTACAGAGAACTTACGTCTAACTCAGTTTTATAACAAACTTATCATTTCTAGTCTGGATAAGTTATAACAGCCAGAACGACTCGGTGCCAACTTCAATCGTTCACGTCACCAATGAGAATTTACATGGCATTAACTCGCTACACAACATCGACAACTAAATTATTTCATTGAAACAAAAATTTATTATAAAACTTTAAAAGGGTGACGTACTGAATCCGATCGAGTTTGACGTCTGGCGTTCTATTCTTTGTGAAAATTTTGTAATGCCACGTAAATATCGCGTAAACAACACGATCTTTGATACTTTATCCACTAATTCATATAATTCAATAACATTTGTAATAACTGTGTTCAGTTCTGTTTCACATGACACGAAGTACGGCAAGCCGTTTCCCCAGCGGTGCTATTTGTAACTATGAACTGTCTGCCTCCTCCCAGTCGACGTTCGCCCACTGTGGGAGCTCCGTTTCGTATTCCCAGCCAGGGCCCTATTGATTGGATTGTATTAGAATCGTGCTTCAAATATTTCTAATCTTCACCAGACCAGACAAAAACCTTCTAAGTACTGGACTTTATTAACGCAAAAAAGTACTTATTATACATTTATAATGATAAAAATACTTTTGATGTAATGACTAGAAAGAACGTTTAAGTTGTAGTTTTCGGTGTCTGGATTTCGCCAGACAATTGATACTAATTGCGGCCACGAAAATTGCGGTCCAACTCGGAGACTAGACCTTACTTAACATATGAATTTTTGTTCAGTTAGTACTTATGGTACTTAGCTGAGATAATGCAAAAGTATTTTAATCAAATTTCAAAATTAAAAAAAAACACAAAGTGACTATAGACGACTTCATAGCTAATCAATGACTAATTTAACGAACTGAACGGTATTTGAATTTTGTAAAATAAAGGCCATCGTCGACTTGACAGCTTTAGGTAGAAAATAACTGGAATTTAGGAAGACGTGAATAATCATTTTTTCTATATACCTTGTACTTCCACGCGTGCAGGTACATAATCAGGTCTCTCGGGCGGGGGTCACGGTACCTAACTCTGCACTCGTAGCAGTGCGGGTCAGGGGTCAAAGCCTCGCATGTCGGACTCGACCCGCTGTTGGGGGGAGCCACGGGGGGATTGCACCCGGTCTGTGTCGCTACCGTCACTTTGTCCGACTATAAGGAATAGAATATAAAAAAAGCCTTATTAATATCAGTCAAAGTGTTTAACCAAAGATGCCCTTTTGTGATAGTGGAACCCCGCGGTGCCACCTGTTTTTTTTTTTACGTATAAATTATTTTTGGTGTCTAATGAAAACTTACACAAGCTCACGTTTATCGTTAAAATTAACCAATAATGTCATTGGTTTTTTGGCTATTGAAAGCCCCGTCGAAAACTGTCCAGCCGTTTCAGAGATTAGCAGGCAAACACACACACATTGTGTTATAATGTTTTTACGGTTACAAGCCAATATATATTTATAAGCATAGTTAATAATTCCTACCTTGGCGTCACTGGAGTCGTCATTGCAGTGAGGCGAAGCGATAGGCGAGTGGGAGATACTGCATAGTTCTTCAACAGGCGCTTCGGAACCACTCGATGGACTTGCCAGTGTCGCTGTACGATTAACCAAACGTTTAAAAACCGGATAGCGTTGTAAAAATCGTTGCGAATTTTCGTTAACGCACCTTTGAATCTGTTCGCGTAAAGTGTATCATGCGGGCTTTTATATCGGATTAATTGATATGTCACTCAACGAATTCGACGCAGTTCAGGCGCTACTAATTACAAACAGACGCGTATACATACGTACATATTGTATACATATTATATATACAGTATGATTAGAGAATTATGGTTGAACGTACATCAAAAAAATTGTGTGCGTGTACTAGCGTGCACTCATAAGAAGTGAAACTTCTTTATGACGTTATTTTTCAAAAAATAATTTCCTATATGCAACTTTACAGAAATTGGTTAAATAAAGTTAAATTAGATAAAGTTTAATAAAAGGCTTTTATTTTCATAGACATAAATACAAATTCTACAATTATTTCATTTTAGCTTATTACTACAAAGATTATTATTGAATTTCATTAATTGTTAATTGTAATAGTAATTCTATACTAATAAATAAAACGTCGGTAAAACAGATGTTACCGACGGAAAAAAAGATGGCGCGTAACGGAAAAATGTTACACTAAATTTCTTTCCAACCCCGATAAAGAAATTTCACTTAAAATCTATACTCACATGTCATAAACATTCTTTTCATTTTATCATTCCTATCAGAAAATGACGAATAAGTTGATTGATAGTACTTTATAGAACTTCGGTGTAACTCACGTGTCATAATATTAGATGGCGTCAGACCGGGCGCTGGCGATTCTAATCTTGGAGACGATTCTCTTGAGGCTGGCCCCGTGTCAGACTCGTCTTCGCAAACTGTAACAATGATAAATAATTTAACGACAAGTGCATTTTTACTAAAAATAAAACCTTATTAAAGTATAACACCTAACTCTGCCAATGCCAATTGTTGATTTTAAATTTCAACAATAATTAAATACACAATCCGCCAGTCCCGCGCCGGCGCGTAATATAGTAATAGCATATCGAAAACAATTACGCACTTGCGCGTGACGTGAAGTAATTTCTACCACGCGATACCGTGTGATGTAAGGTTTTCAGCAATTTTTAATCGTCTTTTGTTTGTTTTTCCGGAAAACTACGCAGCGGTAGTCGTGCTCATGTTGCTCATGGGCAGCGAATATTTACCTTTATCATCAGTAGGAGGCTTTGAGAACAGCATATCGTCATCGGCCGCGTCCACTCCGAGCCAGTTCTCAGCATTGTGTATGGCGATCAGATCCCTTACTAGTTCCTCATCGGACTTCCCTCCCGTATCACCACCTTTGCCGCGAAGAGGACCGAATACAGGGTGATTGTAAAGTGGGTCGTTCACCACCGGATAACCTAAGGGACGAGAAAATTTCTGAGTTTAGCAAGACCAATAATGATAAAAATAGTCAAACACCATCTCGATAACGTCAGAAGTCCCATTCGTTTACTTAAATTAAGTTTTTGGTGGGGTCTTAAAATGTAGCCTAGGAAAATTGTTTTTGTAACATGAGGGTAGTTACCAAAAAATAACCACAATTTACTGCTCAGTTGCAATTAATCTAAATAAAATTCTATCCATTCGCAATAGAGAAGCACACTCAAGTTAAACAAACAATGTTCCCAAAATTATCTAACAAAAAGCCAAGTATCGAACCAGAAAATACAACGAAAAATTCACATGACACTCCAAAGCTAGCAAATAAGGTATTGTTGAATTAAAAAAATATTGACCTCGCTAGTGGTCGTGCCATTGTGAAGAGCAGCGGTAAAAATTAAAAAAGAAATTTTAACAAGCATTGAAAATGAAAATTGGCAACACGAAAGTTCAAATTTTTTCGCCAACTATTCAGACTTCATAATTGCATGCAAAAAGAGTTCTTTAGTGGATATGACTGCGGTTGTGGCACAGTTTGTGTTTTTTACAGTTGGGAAATTAATCTTTGAGCAAGTTGGGAACTTCAGTCACGTGTTCATGTCAAAAGTCAAACTAATTTATATATAAAATCATCGTATAAGCTATTTTCAGCACTAGCCACGTGCAGACATTAGTTTTATAACAGTTAATTTGGCCATAAGATATATTATGTTGCAAAACATTCAATTGCTCTATTAAATTACTAGATTTCCTTTTCTACATTATCTTAATATTTCAAAAAGTTTCAAGCGGAACGTTTTATTATGTACTATGGCTTCACTAATAAAGTGTTTCAATTCATTAAGCGCGCTGAACTCAATTTAAATTAAAAATAAAATGGCTGAAATTTTTGCGTAATCATGTTTCAAATTGAAACGTCCTCTCAAAGTAAAGTATTTTGTGTATGTGAAGTTCTATATAAAGACAGCGAAATGAAATGGTAGTTGTAACGTGTTAAAAATCAGTATATTCATTAATTTATTAATTTTTTAATATATTAAAAATAGATGACCAGGCCAGGCGTTGCTGTGGCTAAGCTTTTTGTTATATTAAATTATAATTAGTAAGCAGTATTATTATTATTATTGAAACGTTTGTGCTTTTAACACAGTGCCATCTATTGAATACCTACTCAATTTAGTCAACAGA